>JAUZNJ010088156.1:4448-17586 GCA_034780135.1 Jordanella pulchra | reverse complement strand
CTTTTTGTCGCTTAATTACTTTATAAATAAAAATAAAAAAAAAAAAAAAAAAAAAAAAAAAAAAAAAAAAAAATAAAAAAAAAAAAAAAAAATAAAAAAAAAAAAAAAAAAAAAAAAAAAAAAAAACAAAACCAACTGAGATAAATACTGAGAAAATCTGATCAGCATTGCATTGACCTTAGGAAATAAATGATGTCATAATGTGAAGTAACACATTCATTTGTGTTTGATCTAGTGGAAGCTTATTTAAGAAGTGAAACGGAAAGAATAAACATTTAAGCTTGTTAAAGTTGACTGCCCTTCAAAGCAAAACAAATATTTGCTTAAGGATGATGAATAAGGGTATATATGTACTCATTGATCTTTCTTTGAGCCAACTCATTTCTATAAGCACTTGTAAAGCAGAGTGTTAACACAATCTCAGTCTGCCTGTGCCATGAGAAAAAAAGAACCTGGTAGGTAAAGATGGATCCCTGGTGGCCAAATACATGGCTGCCAAGAGAAAAAGCAGAAAGTTGAAGCAGCTTCCAGCTTATAAAAAAGAAAAAAAAGAAGCCAGAATGTTACTTAGAACTGAAAACAGACACTAAAAGTTTCCGTTCTAGTTTGAGGTACAGGCATCTGCTGTTCAAGCTCTAGAGTTTGTGTTCCACATTACTAAACTTTGCTTTAATGTTTTTAAATTCAAACTATCTTTAATACTTGAGTCTTTTTAGTTTAGCTTTTTGAAATTCACTGCTGCTCTTTTTTAGTCTTTGTCATAAATGATCGAATCGATAGAGACCATTAAGGAACAGGTAGGGGCAGAAAGGAGAAGCCTGCAAAGAAAGGAAATGGGTGTCAACATTTGTCATGAATGATGGATAGTATGGTTTGCAGGCACACTAAAGTAATCACCCGTAAATGAATAAAACTATTTCTAGCATTTTTATGAGATCTATACAATATTTGGAGAACAAATGGAAAAATAAGATGATCCTGATACGCACTCTAAAGCACAGAGATGATAGATGTACAAAACCAGTGAATACACTGTGAATGACATCACAAGGTTTCAAACTATCAAGTTATATTACATTTCTGATGGGCTTTAGCTCAGTTAATTCACAAATGATGACTAATATCTTAAAAAAGAAAGCATGTTTCAGGTATAGCAGAACTTAGTTGGCTTCACTTCATCCCAACAAGGTTCCAACAGCTACAAACTCATCATGTATTTTCATCGCTAATAAAAACCTTTTAAAGAAAGGAATAAATAAATAACCTTTAATTCTAGTTGAACAATCTCACAGCAAAAAAATAAAAATCTAACTCGAATGAACCTTTAACTAAATAAAATATTATGTAAAATGTGTTTTGGCAGAATTTTTGGGCATCTTCAACAATCATTAACCAATTTACCTCAAACATCTTTTAAAATCATATACCAATTATCTGACTTAATTAAAATGTCTAGGAACTTTTAATTATTAAACTATTTTAAATTGAAAAGACAAGAGAGAAAGCAAGGTTGATGTGTCGATCTCTGAGTTAGAAATTAGCAAGAACAAGAAAGTCCTCTAAAAAAATCCAATATTAAAAAGAACAAATATGAAGAAGTGAACTGTGACAAGAGGACAGATGGGGAAGGAACCCAGTATCTGTAGGTAGCATACACAGCCACTTCAGTCATAAGGTAAAGTTTTTACTTTTTATATCTTTGGATTCACAGTCTAAGCTATTCTCCTTCCTTTAGTTCTTCTCATACTCTTGAGTCAATGCCTGTTTTCCTTCTTTTGCGACAGAGGCCCATTCACACTGCTAGTTAAATGCTCCAGGGTTTAGATAAAGATAAACTGCAAAGTTAAGGTTCTCTGGTTCACTTCCGGGTCTGGGATGGTGTGATCTACTCCAGAAACCAGATTCTGGTAAGTGGTTAAGTGTTTGGTGTGAAAACAGTGACCCATTGTTCGGATCAGCATGCTTGTTTTTTTCTAAAATATCCTGACTAAAAAAAAACATGAAAAAGTAATAACCAACTTCAGCTCTGAAGCTATTCAGTCATCAAGGCAAGGACATTGTTGTGATTGACATATGGTGTTAGGTTTTCCTCCAAGGCTGGCTAGAATTGGGTACAAATAAAGGTTAACTATGCAGAAGGTTGCAGGTGCTTCTCTATGTCATCTAGAGCTAAAAAGAGATTTTGTAAACTCCTTGAAAATGATGGAAAAGGAAATGCTGAATAAGAAGGCAATTAAAAAAACAACCCTCAACCCTCAGTCGAGCGCAACTTTTCCAACATTTCTCATGAAAAATGGCTTCATTTCCTGCACTACCCATCCTCTATCATAGGACTGCTTTGCCTGTTAGGCGGCTGCGGCGTAAGATGCAGGAGTTTACCCTGCAATCGAAGGGTTGTTTCGAGCCCCGTCGTGTCATTGGGGAAGATGCTTCACCTGCATTACCTACTGATGGTGGTCAGAGGACCGAGTGGCACCTGTGTACGGCGACTTTGCTTCTGTCAGTGAACCCCAGGCAGCTGTGGCTACAATGTAGCTTACCATCATCAGTGTGTGAGTATATGTGTCAATGGGTGAATGACTGAATGTAGTGTAAAGCAAATCTCCTGATTTGAAATGTGCTATATTTACCAATTATATTTACCAAAATTTACCAATTAAGCTTTACAAAAACGTCTAATTGGGCACCTTGCACTGTTTATTCCTCGCACCTGGCAAAGACAGTGGTGTAGACGCTGCTGGTTCTTGCAACTGGCTGCTCAGAACAGTGTCTCTGCCAGCTTTGGCCTAGAGATTTCTGACCGTTCAGTGTCAAATTTAAAACTGTTCAGTATGAAT
The DNA here is from genome assembly GCA_034780135.1 of Jordanella pulchra. Classification (NCBI taxonomy): domain Eukaryota; kingdom Metazoa; phylum Chordata; class Actinopteri; order Cyprinodontiformes; family Cyprinodontidae; genus Jordanella; species Jordanella pulchra. The sequence continues at coordinate 14,749 of JAUZNJ010088156.1, read as the reverse complement.
ATTTGTTGAGTACTGTACTGTTTTTAGTCCATATCTGGTTAAGTAGAATCTTTTAAAAGTCATAGACCTTGTTTACTCAGCCCAGAGAGTGTTGAGCACAAACCAGAGTCGATCAATGACCACCTGAAGGACAGTTACATCACCTGAGAGGCTTGACAAACAACGCTGCAGAGTGCAGCCTGTTGCAGCCAATTGGTGAGGCTGGACTGATACTTTCTATCCTTCTGACTGAATACAGACTCTGGGAAGCAAAGAATGTTTTGTTCTTAGTAATTATACCATGTTTCCTGGCAGAAGTTGACTTTGAGCAAGTAAAAACTTCAGTGAGCTTTGACAGATTGCTCCTTCACAGCTGGACAGCCATGAACACACACATTTTTAACAAAGGAAGCAAGAAATTCAGAGGAGAGCAAAGGGGTAGATTTCTCTTCTAAAGGTTCCTTTCATTTGGAGAAAATAAATGATTCCTGATGCTGTTAAGGTCTTTCCTGATGCAGACATTAATGATTCTGAAATTAGCTCCAGTTAAAGGTTTAAGGTGTTCACTCATGATTGGTATGTAGGTCATAGTATTTAAGATATTTAAATGATTGATTTACACTGTTCTCTTTAAGGGTGGACAGATAATACATTCACAATTATGAAAATAAGAGATTCTGAGCATCTATACGGGTCAAATTCATACCTTCCTTACTCCACAGCATTGGTCAAGTTACTTATGATTTTAAAACATGGGTCACAAATGTTTAATAAGGTTTAGGTTGGTTCACATTTCAGAAAGTTTATTATAACCTACTAAACGCTCTATTCCTAAACCTGTTTAAATACATTTTATAATTATGGTCCTGATATTAAACCTAAGTATTTTAAAGTTTCAACAATCTAACTGTCGGTTTAATATGAAGAAAATTAATCGAAAGAATTTTTTTTGTTTTATTCCATCCACATTGGACAAAACACCCTAAGCATGAATTTACATTTCTATTTTCAGGGTGGCCAAATAGCTATATAGCTGTCTCATTGGACCATGCAGCCTTTCTCCAAAAGGCAATTAGATTGTCCGTTTGAGTATCTGCAAAATTTATTTGAGCTTGAAGGCATGTGAAGCAGCCTTTTCTCTCATGGTATTTTTTGGTCTAGAGGACACCTGGGCATGAAACACCTCCCAGGCCACAAATAGCTCTGTGGTTGACTCAAAATAGACAGTAAGAAGAAAACAAAATGAATTTTCTTATTATCTTAATTCCTAACTGGCCTAAAGCCGCATTGCTCTTATTTTCAAGTTGTCTTTTTGAATTCCCGTACATGTATGATTGGTCACAGATCTGACTTAGCTTTAGCAATGTCCTTCAACAAGAAAGCTAGATGCCAAATGCAATTTTTCTAAATAAAACATGGACTACTGAATACTTATTTGACGAAGTCAAAGAAAATACCATTTGTTCAGTTTGTGCAGAGCAGATTTCCAACTATTTAACTTAGCTTTTCTTGCTGGGTCTCCTTTTGTTTACAATAAAGTTTTTTTAAGTATTGTAATGAAATAAACTACAATCTACTTAAAATTTCTAAAACCTCCATCTTTAAAATGCAATTCTTTCAAGCTTAGCTGTTTATTAAACTGTATAAAAGATTTAAACATTGCTCAAAATAGATAAATTCACTCTTAAACCAAGTTGTTTATTCAATTAATTTCTACTGCACCCCCCATTTTGGTAAAAAAAACGACCACAAATATTAGCTGGCCGATGTAGCGTCTATCTCTAGTAAAGATGCATCGTGCATTTTTTTCTTCAAACAGCAGACGCAGGTAATTACCAATGCATTAGTGCCGCCATCAGCAGCCATGCAGAAATCCCTCCATTTGGTATCAGTTGTTGTTTTATGTGATTTCTTAATAATTGTTACTTTTTGGTTTAAATCAATATTTGTGAAACAGATATTATTTTCAATCATGTAAATAGAGAGAGAAAAAGCGATATCAGCTTCAAGAATGGGCCACAAAAAACAGCAGCACATATTGGATATCAGTTAGACTGATGCCAAACTAATCAGCATCAGCCTGAAAAAAACCTGCATTGGTTGATCTCTAGTTGAACACTGTAGGTAATGCTATAGTAATAACTACATAGACTTTAGGACGTTTAAGTGAGAAAAAAAGAGAATGTTCTGTATTATTGCATATTTAATTCAAGTTAAAGATACTGAAGTTCAGTCTGATTAGTTAAATCGGTATGAGGGAGCGATGAAATATTTAGACACAAAAGATCCTCAGAAACTCATTAAGCTTTTAGTGAATCTGTGAGGCTGGTTTCATTTCAACTTTCCCACTGTTGAGTAAAAATCCACCACAAGACGCTAAAGTGAGCTCTCATGTCAGACATCTCGTAACAATGACAATAAAAAGCCCACAGAAGGCGTTTTCAGACAGAGGGACAGGTGAAAGACACTGAGAAGCACTCAGGAGAATTTGTCTGATAAATCAAGCACATATTACAACAAACTGCAGCGTTGCTGCTCCATGTCCTGCCACTGACATGAAATACTGCAGCATCAGGCAATTAAACAGGCCAGAAGACAGAAGCGGCAATATGGTTAAGGCTGTTCAAAGACGGAGGAAAACCTTGAAGGTCAACATTAACAGTGACTCATCAAATCATCCTCTCTGCACACTTTCACCGTGGTTTTATTTGTGCGGACAAAGCCCCAGGCTAGTGCTTCTCCCTCAATCCCAGTTTTTCTTCCCGTCTCCCTGCACGTGTGTGTCTGGGTGTGTCTTAATGAAATCTGACAGTGAGTTGTGACAATAAGCGATGAAGCATCCTGCTGCAGAGGTTAATAAGCTGTGAGTCTCAGCAGTAGCACTAACTCACCATGCACACACAAACACAGAGCTCTGTCTATTAAGCTTTTATTCCCAGCATTTTTTTTAATTATTATTAAAAAAGCCGTACGGCATGGATGGTACGTTAACCCAACTGTAGGAAGCAGTCTGCCCTGTCTGTCACCTCCAGAAACTCTCAACATCAAAACCGTGGTGCAAAGCACTTCATGGTTTCTGGATTAATACATACACACTAAAGAGAGGGTCCACATTTTCCATCATATTATACTTCTTCAAACTAAAAGTAGACAGATTCTCGGTCCTATTTTGATAAAAAGAAATATGTACAGGAGAGCAAGAGATAAAAACAACTAACTAACTTACATTTCAGTAAGAGGCACAGATTCAGTAAACATCTCACCTTGCATATGGAGTGTCTCTGGTCTCAATGCAACAATAAACTTTAACTATTTCCTAGCTTGTTAAGTTTTGTAAAATGCTCAAAATAAAATTTAATTAAAAAGAACCAAACCTGATCTCTTGCATGTCAAAATTCAGTCTGTTTGATGTTTCTTAACATCAACAAAACCAGAAGCTACCAAAATGAGATTTAAATATACTTTGTGGCAATGCATAAAATATATGAACTAAGTACACGCATCATTATTCTAATGAAAACTAGTGATAGTAAATGTCCTGTTATTGCCGATCCACCTTGTCCTTAGTATTCACCTTTGCACTTTAAACACACGTAGTTTAATCTCCTAATAGGCCATGGTTGAACGTATCTATTATTATTCACTCAACTCAGAATGCTCAATGCTTGAAACTGACAGCATGACCCACTTTTTGATTCAACAGAACCACCTTGGAGTTCATTTTTGGTCAGGATTTGATCAATGTCCAACGTGCTGTATTAAAACAGGTTCCTAGTAATTAATCTCTCACTTGAGGGGTCTTGCAAAAATTAGAAGTATCTTGTTCAGGAGTGATGCTGAAAGACTATAGTCTTTTTTGTAGTTCTTTACTATCGTGTAGTCAACAAAATATAGTTCAAAGACCTCAGCTGGTCCAGAACTGCAGTTCTGATCACATTTTGAAGGAGAGATCATATTTCTCCTGTTTTAGCTTCCTTTTATTAACCTCCTGTTAAACTCAGAATATAATTTAAAATATCTCTTCTCATCTATAAAGCTTTGGAAAACCAAGCTCCACCTCATATCAGAGGTGTGATTTTACTACACTTTCTTAACAGACCACTTCACTCTCCCTCTACAGTAGAATTGGAGGCAAAACTCCTGTGGAACTTACTACTAGTTTCAGTCCACAGGGCAAACACCCTGCCTAATTTACACTTTTATTTTTGATAAAGCTTATACATGTAGTTAAGAGTGGCTCAGGTTATCCTGAACCATCTCTATAGTTATGCTACTATAGGCTTATGCTTCTAGAGGACATCGGGTCCACTTTTCATTTTTCTGCTTTATTCTATTTCGAACGAATGTTTTTATTTTGCTTTTTTCATCATAACAGCTTCCTTTACCTGGCCTGGTGCTCTGTTTAGCTTCAAAACCATCTTGGAGGTATCAGCTGGGCTGCTGCCATCAACAACTTCAACTAAAGATGACAGAGGTGGGTCTATTTTTCAGTGCATAGTCCAGTTTCTCTCCTAGACATAACTATGGACTCAGCTTTTACTGTGACTAACTTTATCTAACCTTATTTAACAAGAAACTGAGATCCAATGTTCTTTATTCAAGCCAGCACTTATTACACCTTGCAAGGGAGAACAAATACAGCATTGCTTATGTTCCTGCCTGTTCTGGTCACATAGTATTTCACTAACTACTTTAAGCCTGCCAAAACCCTGAGGGTCTTTTTCTAATGTTTATAAAGTCAGTTAATAAAAAACAAGTTACAGACAAAGGAAAAACGCATAAAATGCTAAAAGAACCTTGATTCTAATGGAGTCTAGTTTTTCTTCCAAACAGTCAACAAACCCCTCTCAACCAGACACCCTGTAGCCTTGTTGGTTGTGGGAAAGTCTGAGTGATTATTTTAGAAAATAAGTAAATACAAATCATCACTCATTAATCAATATTTTAAGGAATGTGAAAGGAAATTGATAGATTTTGCTAACCACAAGTAGAAAACTGGCTTAGAGCTCATCTGTTAAACTGTATATACTTTACCACTACCTTTTCTAACAAATACATGCATTGTAACAGTGCTTTTTTTCTATGTTCCTTTTGTATGTCTGTTTCCGTCATCTTGAACTCCCAGTTGGACTTGGAAAAAGGCCGCTCACACTGAGCGTGGTCCTGCAGGAGGTTTCTTCCAGTTAAAAAAAAAAAAGAACATTTTTTCTCCACTGTTGCTGCATGCATGGTCCTTGTGAGAGATTTCGGTAGTCAATCCCACAATGCAAGCAAATATCTTTTAACTAATCCGTCTGATCTGAATAAATCATCTCTATATTTTGAGACTACATTTGTTATAAATTAGTGCTGTATAAATAAAACTAAATTCAGCTGATCACACAATGCTTTCTGTCTTCATGCAGTCAAGTTGCCCTTTTGCTTATTACACACATACCAAGGACATTAGTTGAAGCACATTTCCCCCATCTAGTGATCACAGTGTGAACCACAAGTAGTTCTGTAGTTAGATTTCACAGTATTAAGTTGTTTTTAAAATACTGTGGTGATGTACCATAGCAGATTGTACAGAAAAATATAGTATTAAGATTTTTGATCACTTCTTTAGCAAATGCAACATCAGCGAATAGTACTCCTAACTGTAAACAATTGTTTGATAAAATTGTTCCAATTCAGCCTAATGTCACAAAATTGCATCATATAGAAAATGTTTCATGATATACTGTGTTTGATATATTTTTTTTCTAGCTTGATGACAACAAAAACACATTTATTACATTTTCAACTATCAAATTGTTGTTATTTCAGCTTATAATTCCTTGACCACTAATTTTGCTGCTTTTTGAATTGAATTTCATCCCAATGCAGTTAGTTCATCACATGGGAAAAAAATATTAAAGACAATGACATCAGAGCAAAGCAGCCAGAGGAACACTATAATTTCCATAACATTGATGTTAATATATATGCACTATTGGTCATAGAAGCTCACCAAAATAAAAAAAAAGCATTTTTCAAAGAATCTGTCAGACTTAATGTCACACAAAATCTTCATTTTTTCACATTTAGAGCTATTTAACATGCATTTCCAGTACATCTAAAAAATACATGGCTGATAGGAAAAAGTGACACAGGAACCCAAGGAAATGGGAGTAAAAATCCAATGCCAATGTGATGGTTCTCAGGATTTAACAGGTCATTTCACAGTTTTTACAGTATTTAAATGGATAATTTGTAGATGATATTCAAGGAATAACACTGAGAGATTAAACTCGCTGTCAGCAGTATGCTCTCAGTCTGGAGCTGTATTGCAATGACCATCTGGTTTCTAATCCTGCCCACCCCTCACTGCATGGATCACTGCACTACCACCCCTGAGTTACGGCACAAGCAAACACATTCTTCTGCCAAGTGGTGACGGTGTATTTTGTGTTTCAGCAGAATTGCAAAGAACCCAATTCCTATCTCATGCTGTTCATCGTATTATGTTTTCAAGATATGTGTGAAGTTATCTGCTTCAAGACTTTGGGATTAAACACTTGGGAGGCATTAAGTGTCAACTAATTGAGAATTGAGTGATTAAAAACAGTAAGCAGTGTGTTTTTTAAGTTTTGTGCAAAAATTGGGCCTTTCAAAAGCCCATGCAATAGTCAGATAGGAGCTGCATCTGGGCAACATAAAATAAATTTGGATTTAGGTCACATTTGAGTGCAGTGGTGAACATAACTAGAGTTGTGCCCTCTTCATGCCCACCTTCAACCATAAATGGTGAATGCAAAGCACAGCACGATTGTCATTGTGTATTTAGTGATTGTGTTATCAAATTAGCCAGCTGATCAAGGCTACTGAATAGTCAACATGGCAACTGCGGCCAAGAGAGCGCGAAAAAGCAGTTAAACAATGCAGAAATTGATGTGTTGGTGAGTGAGGTGGAGTGTAAGATAAATATGTTTGATAGCCAAAGTAAATAAAAGAAAGTTTCATTAATGCCACCTTCAGTCTGATATTATTAACGATGACATCCAGGCAGCTTTGTGCTAATTGCTGGCTGTGAAATCTCAGATTAAGGAATGATTTTATAGAATTATTGCAGGCAGAAATTGATGTTTTTTGCAGGAGTGGGTATGTTCCACCACAGATGCTTAGAGTTTTATCCAGGTGCTCCTACTTCCTTCTAACGCCCATCAACATCATTGTTAAGTTAATGAGGTCCTTCCTTAGGTAGGGTTGTATGTGTTTTGTTGTGTCTCTCAGACTGAGGAGCCACCTGATCTTGATGCCCTGTCTCTGGTCCAGTGACCACAACAGACAGCACCAGGCACAGGTGGGTATAAATATTGGCTGCAAGATATTAGCAAACCTTCCAGTTGTAAAATATTTTAGGAATGCTGTAATGCCATATTGGCTGACATTAAACCACATTTTCTTTACTCTCCTACCTCTTTTTTTTAGTATTGAGATGTTTCTACAACATCTCATGAACTTCAGTCTGTATGACACTAAATTCTGTATTGCATTCAGAAAGCAAGGGCAGTTAGGATCAATCCAACCATGAAGACTGGGATGCAGCTGTAATAGAATCCCCTAAAAAAGTAGGAGCCAAGCAGTTCTTTACGATTGGGAAGCTGTGTGTGCTGACACTGCAAAGATGATTACTGCCTGATATCTTGTGCAGCTCTTCTTTATCCAACTAGATATTTATTTGTTTAACAATGGAAATCTGGTTTCACATAAAATATGTAATACAATTAAAGAGGTTTGAAATACAATATTTTGTATAAATAAAGGCCAAACTGTAAGTTAGGGTTAAAAATGTAAGTATAACTGTGTTCATTTTAATATTCTAGCATATGAAAGTAAAATTGAATGACTGCTGAAGAAAAATCATCGGGTTCAAATTTCCCAAGACATCATCTGTATGTTTCTTCCTAATCTATAGTGTTTGATTTTTAATACATAAATAATAAGGTATAATAAATGTTATTGTAAAATAATGGTATGGATCAGTTTCAGTAGCTCTCGTCTTTACATTGGATGTAAGAGGAAAGGAAAGTAAATTGCTAGATTTTCCACTATTTTTTTATTTTACAGGAATACACTTTGAAATCATAAAGAAAGAGACTGTAAAAAATATTTGCTTGAACTATTTAGGAAGAAAATAATTACGCCCTGGTGCTACTTCACTACACACAGAGTCAACACAACTGCATTTGACTCTCTGTCTCTTTCAATCCCTTCGTCCAGAAAAACACTGGAGCTCAGAGGTCTATTTCTGACTCATTCACTTGAAGATGAAAGCCAGTCAGGCAATGCTGATGAAACACACACACCATCTTTTTGAAAACATCATTGTCTTGATGAAGTAAGAAGACATGCTGCAGTGTGGTTCTTCAGGTCTGACCAGCTTTTTCTTTTCAGAAACTCGTCAACCCGTTTCTAAGTACATGCAAGAGTTCCTAACTATAATTTATATAAAACCTGTTGCCATGGCAGCAAAGCCTCTGTGCTACCTCCTTAACAATAAATCCAACCTTTCAAACAGAAATAAAAACTTATGAAATAAAGCTTGGTAAGAGGAGAAAAAATCATGCTGCTGAAATTTGCACAGTGCATGAACAACGAAAGGCGACTAGAAGGGCTTTGTGGGATTAAAGATTACTGCAAGAAGCCTTAAATAACAGTGGCAGCTAACAAGTCCTCCATCACAAATCATGAAATTCAGAGCCGCTGGAGAGCAGCAATCAATGACCGACTCACTGACTATGCATGAAATCCCAGCAAACGCCTATAGGGCCAATATTTCAGGAGAGCAAGGGTGAAAACTGACCCCACTGCCCTGTCTGACTCTCTCTGGATTAAAAGGTTTAAGATTCTGCAAAAAAGATGACAAAATAGAAATAAATGGGGCTAAAGAATAACAATGGCTGGTAAAAAAAAAAAAACATCCGAGATCAAACTGTCTAACGTTTCGGTCCCTCTTGATTTATCCTCAGCAGCTGAAAGTCGGAAATCACTCAGCCTGGGATGTCAGGGGAGCTGCCCGGTGAGGTTTCAAGGTAGGTATTTATTCCTAAACGCCTCTTCTGCTCAGCAGAGTTGAGCGGTCAGCATGAGCAGCAGATGGCCTCAACACCGCCGGCCTATTCCCCAGCTTTGTTGATGTGGCCTCATACAAGGCGGCAGTGGAGAGGCGAGGCTCAGATGTGTCGCCTGTGGGAATGTGTGTGGCCTGCATTATGAAAATACCATCAACTATTCGTTTCAGTTGATGGAAAACAATCAGAAACCATCCTTTAAATTAAATCCAATTTAAACTACTTTTTTAGGCTTACTGTACCACCAACATCAAAGGACATTTTTTCTGCTGCTGTCTGTAGTGAAAATAAGAACTTAGCAGATGAACTTTCTAAGAAACATCATTAAAAAGTAACATTCTAGCATTAATTCTTGAATAATTCAATCAAAAAAAGACAAAAAGGCTAAAAAAAACTTAGATCGTGGGCATAATGGGATTAAATTACTCTTCATTCCAAAATGTACTTTTAAATGTCTTATAGTGCTGTCCACATGTCCTGCTCATTATTTTAAGAATTTAATGAACATTTGTGTAAATCCTGCTTTTGTGCCTAGAAGCACCAGTTTGGCGCCCCCCACAGGTTTAAAGACGGTTACTGCATCTGTTTTTTAACTGACCTCAGCAGCTCTACCCTGACCAGCTCCTCCTACATACTGTGGTTCAACAGAGACTAGCAATAAATTCAATTATTTCTTTATAAAGATAAAACAAAAATTGTGATTTGTTTCATTATAACAGTTCATAAAAATATAAAAAGCATTGAAACAAACTGGATAAAAACGAGTCTGCGTCATTAATCAAGTCTAGTAAAAGTTTGATATTATCACCTAAAGTTTATTGCAAAAGAAAAAAAAACTTAAATCTGAATAAAAGAAAAATAAAATGCATTAAAATTGGACCAGATTTGTCTTCCTAGCTTAAAATAGATGATTTGAATAACTTGTCTCAATGGGTCACTAAAAATGAAAGTTATTCCTTGTTGTATCAGTAGTGTTTAGTTGGAATATTTTTGTGACGGTCCCTATGTGGACCCCTGAATGTTGGAGAAGGGAGCAGCCAGACAGAACCTTCCTTCATCAGACTCAGTGAAGGGGAAGACGAAGCTGAATCTGTGGTTTGGGAATCTCTAGAGGCGGTGCTCAAACCAGAACTGCTCAGGGTTACTGACCTCCTCCACTGAACCTTCCTCTCTGTCTCTGGTGAAGACAGTGGAAAGACGTGGTCTGTCTAGCCCTTACCCTCTCGC
>JAUZNJ010088145.1:0-14537 GCA_034780135.1 Jordanella pulchra | reverse complement strand
GTCCAGCTTGACCTCTGTCTCTCAGCTGTCTGCCATTCTTTTACCTCGTGTCCTTTTCCAGTAGCTGTCTAATGAAGCTCTTGGCCAGCTCGCTGGTGTTACTGAAAAACTCTTCATCAAAGTCGTAGTCCACTGCTGAGATATTTCCTAGTGTTTCCTGCTTTGTTTCACCAAGGAATGGCGAGATGCCACTCAAACTAAAAAAAAACAAACAAAAAAAACAGCACCGATATATTCACACACTGATCATGACCACATATTCTCCACCACTGCCATTAGAAGTCAACTCACAGTATATAGGTGATGACTCCAATGCTCCTGTAAAAGACAGCACAAGATCAAATCAAAGTTATGGACGGTGGCTTGTGGTCAGACATAATTAGAGGATCGTACCACATGTCTGCCTCCAGTCCTAGTTGTTCATAGTTGACTATCTCTGGGGCTGAAAATAGAAACAGCAAACTTCACTTTGCAGTCAGCGTAGGGCCAAAAGACGAGGACTTTGAGTGACTAAAAAAATTTGAAAAGTCTTACCCACAAATTCAGGTGTGCCAAAAATGTTTTTGAAATCTGCCCCAGGTTTTATCTTGTGTGCCAGTCCAAAGTCTATGACTTTAATGCGTGGTAGAGGGACACTCCGGTCCAGCAGCATTATGTTTTCAGGCTGCAACAAAAACAAGACAGTGCAGCATTTTTTCAGTTGATTTTTTTTTTCTGCTGTCATAATTGGATAAAGAGTGAACAGGTATTCAACATGGGTTACCTTAATAAAACAGCCTTTTTATGTATGCATTAAAGAAAAACAGGTATCTCTGTTAGTGCAACATATAAAAAGAGTTTTTACGTTCTTAAGTCTCATAGCTCACCTTGGCTTTTCACAAAGTTTAGAAGAAAAAGGTACATTCCATGTTTATCATAAGGGGGACATTTTTGAGATTCATTTGTTCAATGCATGAGCTGGGGAAAGCAAGGGACATGCAGCCTCTCTGTTTGCTGCTTTTCCACAAACGATGCAAGTAAAGTAGGGTAGTTGAGTAATTCGATACAATTTTGGTCAGATTCTGCAGATATTTCCTGGTCTAAATGCAGTTCGTTCTTTGCGGCCTGCATTAAATATGCCAGAGTTTGTACCTAGCTCTGATTCATGGGGGTGAAAAGTGGCTCAGATCAGCAGTATTTCAACAAACCAATTAAATTAAAAAAGACAGCTCTCTCAAAATCCCTTCAGACTTTGGTATTATGCACTAAATTTGTAAAAGACATTTTGTTTAATGTCAGTCAAAAAGAGCTTTAAAGAAAACAACAACAAAAATGCAAAACATTCATACAAGTAATCTTGTCTTTTGTTGGGATACATAGTTTAAAGACATGCTAACACTGTTAATCCAGTTGTTAGCAGAATAGAGAAAAATGTGAAAAGTGGGGTTAAAAGTCCTTTTCCTGATTTCCTGAGCACTGTCTGCTTGCAGCTATGTATCCTCCTCATCAAACTTCCCAGTAGAAGCTAAACATAGCATGTATTAACTAAGATCATGGAGGAAATCTCTGAGCTCCAAACTGAAGACTCACCCTCCACTGTGGCTCAGCACCCAGGGCAGTAAAGACAAGGAGGTGGCCTAAGCTCTAATGAATTTCTTTTACAAAAACACAAAATGTATCATTTCAGCTTCTGCCAAGAAAAGTTTACTCTTGACTGTTTGCATTTTGTTGAACTATGTAGTCTAAGCACTGTAATTAAAATTGGTTTCAGATCTCCAGCTTTTGATTACTTGCTTACTAAATGCCTTTCTCCCTTTTTAAAACTAATTCACTATCTAAATGCTTAGATTCATTAAACCTAACCTGTTTTTTTTTTGCTACGGTACCCTTTTAAATACCCTTTCCCGCTTGCCAAAAAACCAGTTTAAACCCAGGAAACAATCTCCTATTAGTGGTAGTGGAAATAGCTCACAGACCCGTTTAAAATGAGGTAAAACCACTCGGCAAGCGACCTGGGTTATAATCGCCATCAAATGGTTCGGCTCCGATCGGCATACAGTGGGAACAGCAGAGCCGGGTCAACCTGCTAATTTACGTGATACCATTGAGCGCAACTTACAGAGGTCGACAAATTGGACCACTCACGTCTGATCTAACAAGTCGAAACAACTCTGTTTACATTCAATACACATAGCGTAGCGCTGGTGAGAGATTCTGACAGATAAAAGAGCGAAACAGGACATAGCACACTGATTATGTCCTGGCTTCCTTACATGTTGCTCTTCATCGTTTACTTTCCAGATTTCTGTCACCCTGGTGTCTCCATTAACGCTAACCAAGCAAGAGGATCTCACCAGACACATAGCGGGGGGGTACAGAAGCTAAGCAGCTTGACAGCAGGGGGTCAGACTCAGTTTTTCTTGCCAGTGGGAAGGGAACCAAATGTCGATTGTCTATCCATGTTTGAAAAACACAGATAAACCTACTAATTTCCGTGAGAAACAGGCTTTAAATAAATACAGATTAAGATTCATGAAAACACAAAAAAATCTATATTTTTTTAGATTTATGAGCACTGTAAATGGTTGCAGGGATGGAAGCACAAAAATTCAAGCAGAAATCACCACTTATTGTATGCCTCAAATCTCCAAGCTTGTGCAGTTGTTTCTCTGGTACAATTACATGATTCTGATTGGTTAAGTGCATCTACTACCTTTCCCATATTTATGTCAAAGATTTATGTCATATTAAAAGATTTTTGAAAATCTTCAAACTACTCAGAGTTTTCCTTTTCTTCATACAGACCCAGAAACCTGGGGAGATTTTTTCCAAGCTTCATTTCAAAAAGGTGTATCTATGCCAGTTTATAAGAACACAGAGGTCTTGTTTCTTTGCTGCTGCTTCTCTGTCCTCGGTTTTGCATCTTGGACAGATTGAGGAGGAATGAGAAGTGGTGTCTAATTTGACTAAGACAACTAGTGCAAGATAGGGAAAATAAAGGAGGCTCTCTTAGTCCCTTAAGAAATATGTCCTCTGACATTTAAAAACAGTTGAGTGTTGGTTCTATTTCCTGCATATTCCAAGATTTAAAATGCAAAAAAGGATAAAAAATAAAAAAACACATTTTATTTTTATCCTTTTTTTGCATTTTAAATTTTGGAATATGCATTACCTTGGAAAATCACCAGGAGGTACGAATTAGGTAAACCATTGCAACTACTCTTAGGAGCCATATCTAGTGACGCACAGAGATTAGCCAGATTGTTATCAATGATATTTTGCTTAATCGGCTGTGACCAGGAAGTGGGAAGTCTTATGCTTCAAAACCTATTCTACATCTGAGCAGGAAATACACCATAGGTGCCAACGCTTTTAACTGACAGTGAAAGTCCTCTGAATGGATGCTTCCAGAGAGAGAAGAAGACTCCACTTGACCTGAGTGGTTAGTTTGAGGATTTAACTCTATGCACAAACAGAGATGTGTCTGAGGTTAATTCAGATATTAAGAGACAGCAGAAAACAGGACGGCTGAACAGAATACAATGCATCACAATATTCTACTCTCCTTTAAACCAGTTATAAAACCCAGAAAGAACAAGAATAGCTCCTTTAAAAAGAGCATAGGCACTGAGGTACCACCAAGAATATGTCTAGAGATGCACTGGCCAGATACCTGGATTGGATATAAGTGATTTGATATCAGAGATCCAATCCACTTTACATGGAACTGTTATTTCTTTCTTTTTGCTGCTTATTTGTTCATAAATAATATAAATTACATGTATAGCTGTGTTCATTTGTTGCTTTTTTTAAACAATGTCTATGTCATGTCAACAGCCTTCACTCACATGGAAAGATATATGGTTCATTTAGTCAACAATTTAATTGGTTGAATTGGTATCAGATATCAGATACTCTCAGCCCATGTATTGTTATCAAATAAGACCAGAAAAAACTGGATCGATGCATCTCTACTTATTGAGTTTGGGAAAGCAGATTCTACCTATAGAGACTGCATTAAGGTATTAGCAGAGAATCTATAAGACACTTTTTTTGTCTATACTGGCTGTTCAGAGTAGTAACGTAGACAAATTATAGTTACCCAAACCTTCTTCAGTGTCCATAATTTAAAAAAAAGGACATCTGGTTATTGCAAACCGTTTTTTTAAAATTCAGAAGATTGAATATCCTCTTTCTTAAGTCATACAAGATGAGTAGTGTTTGTAAACTTACTATGGATGAAAGGTTTTATGTCTTTCCAACCGTTTTACCAAGAAGGAGCATCTTTTAATTCAAAACCAGGGGTAGATAAAAAAAAAATAGCAATCATCATATTCCGAATGTGCTTTCACAGTCCCACAGAACTTCAGACTGTTAAGTGATGCTTTGTAATGCTCTACATGATTGCAACAAGTCCTATGTCCTTTACCCCAGACACTTTACCCGCACTGCCTACTGATGGCGGTCAGAGGGCCCAGTGGAGCCTGTGTACATCAGCCTCACTTCTGTCATCGAGCCCCAGGGCAGCTGTGGCTAAAATGTAGCTTAGCCCCATCATTGTGTGATTAGGTGTATTCTGGAGTCCCCTGACTTGAAAAGATGCTATAAAAGTAAAGGCCATTTACCATAACCTGTTGACAAATGTTTTTCTTTACTGATTGTGCTTTTAAAAAAAAAGAAGCTGAATTTGTCATAAGGAAAAGGTTCATGTCTGAGGTCAGGTCTAAACTGGGGTTCTCTTGCTCTTGCTATTTAAAAATTGGTGTTTTGAGGAGCCCAGCTCTCTGCCAGAAGCGAGAAAACCATGTGATGTTGCTATCGGATGTTCTAAATGCTTGACTCACCAATAACAGGAAGGAAATGTAAAACAGGGTGGTGAGACACGACCTCAGAAACATCTCAGACCTGCTGTGTAAATTTCAGCCTTACTTAGACCTAAAAAATCTTGCTAGGAGAAATGACTTAATCTCAGGTAAATGTAATAGTGATGGAACATACAGTACCTTCAAATCAAAATGTGCAATCCCCTTGGAGTGGAGGTACTGGACCCCATCTAGTATCTGTTTTATAAACTGAGTGGCCTCCTCTTCACTGAGAGACTCTTTCTGAGCCAGGAAATCAAAGAGCTCCCCTCCAGAGACCCTGCAACACACACAGACACACACAGATATGTACACACCTGCTTATTGTGGGCCAGGATAGCTGGGAGCAAGGGCCTCTCCACGGCTTTATCTAAAGCGTGCTCTGTAGAGCTGGACCTGTAGAGCAGACCTCCTGGATGCCATAGATACAGCATGTATGTTTGTTGTATCAACTCTGGCTTGTTTGGAGACATTCACCCTACATATGAACCACTGTTTTCCCTCCATAAATCTAATGAAAAGGCTTATAAAGGTTTATGCATAAACAGAGATCCATCTTGCAGCTAACAACCAGTTCAGTCTGTCAGTCACTTCACAATAATTGGACAATTTTTTTTTTTCCTCTGGTCCTAATTAGGCCTTACATTTTCCCAGGCCCTCACTGGACAAAAATGGGGCCTGCTGGGGCACAAGCATTATTTTCTTTGTCAAACCATTTGTTTCTATCTGATACACATGATCCCTTCCAAGGCAAAGGTTTTGAACAAACAAAAGCTTTAGCAAACAGTTCATGTGAACAGAAACAAACTCAAAGATAGGAACACGAGCATCAAGGTTCAAGGTCAGTGAGTGTGACGGGTCATTCGGATTTTTGCATAATTCTTTGGAACTTATCAACCTTTGAACCTTTCAATATTATGATATTTTACCAGGTTACATCGATCAATGGACCATGATTATAGGTTACAGACCAACACGACAAGGAAAATATTTCTGAAGTGTTCAATAGCTTATTCCATACTTTTTTAACACTTCTACAATTAAAGGTTTGTAGAGTGAAATGCATTTTAATCTAGCCCCAAATTACTCCTTTTACTTTACTTTACTTTATTATTTCATCTCAATAAATAAAACTTGAGCATGAGTCCAGCTGTATGCTTGAGATTCTGGTAGAAGTTCACCTTCAACCAGGACAGCAGCCCTAAGAAAACATCCAGGACTGGTTTAAATATGAGCAGGACCTAAAACCCTTCCAAATACACTGGGCGTTCAGCATTTTAAAAAGAAAAATAAGGAAAAATTTGATTTTCAAATATACCCATGTATTGGCCCTCTTTTATCTCCAAGATTTGCACCAACGTCAGTTTTGTTTAGCATATTAATTTCAACGAAAATGAACAGCAGTTTCTCACAGCAACGTTTTGTGTTTTGTGTACTTAAGCCTTTTTTATTTCACCCTGACATACAGAAATGCATAAGCTGCTCAAAGCAAATGGATAATAAGATGACTCACAGTTCGAGGATGAGCACCACATCTGTGCGGTTCTCATAGACGTCGTGCAGCTCTACAATGTTTGGGTGCTGGATCTGCTGCAGGATGTCCACCTCTCGTTCTATTTCCTCTCTCTTCACACCCCGTCTGCTGACTCGACTCTGACGCTTCTTGATGAACTTGGCAGCATATGCGTTGCCCGTGCTCTTCTCTTTGCAACGCTTCACCACTGCAAACTGCCCACTGTGGACATCAGAAAAGAAAAGCACAATTAGTTACCCTAAATTTGATACACATTCAGTCTTTCCCAGTTTGGTGACTAAGGTTGGTGGAGGGGCCATTTTGTGACAACAGGACATAACTAAGCAGACATCGAGCAGGAAGTTACATGTCAAAAACATCTGAAATATTTTGGTTCAGTCCATTACTTCCCGTTTCCTGACAAGACAGAGAACAATCAGCCAGGCTGATAGTTGGACATAGCCTCTGGACTCCCACATCATCCAACTTCCTGCCAAAGCTATTCTTTTTCCCCCTTTATTTAGACAACTGAAAGAATCCCAAAAACTCTGAATATTTCACAACAGAGGTACAGCTTTCAGACCATCCACAACAGAACCATTGTTGTTCTTTGCTGTGTTTTGCTACAGCCACAGGATAATTGCTCCTGACCCTTAAAGAATGAGCTTACTCCTCTTAATTCAGCTGAACATATTCCTTTTGTTGTGCCTCACAGACAAAGTCAATGAAAACATCTGGAAACACTACACCCCGTTAACAATACAGAGGAAGTCTCTGTGACTTTGTTTTCAGAGGATTTACAAACTGAAGTAAGATGCCACCACTCCTGCTGCTGTAGACTGATCGAGTGACTCTTTACATCCAGACCGGGGAAACAAGCCTCTGGCTTTGTCAGCCATTATTCTCAGGGCAAACAAAACATGAGTGGAGTACATGGGACGTGTTGCTTTATAAAATGTTCATTCCACATTCAAAAGCTCTACACATATAATAAGATAATTAGTTATTTCCTAGAATGTAAACAGACTGGTGTATCAGAAACCACACAGTAGAGAGAATACTAACCATCAGTCACAGCAGTAAACCCCTTTGTTTTAGGCCGTGACTCTATCATATTGATACACTCAGAAGTCTGGATAAGATTTCCACCACATCCTCTATTTTAACTCCTCTGTTAATGCAAAATAACCCCACATTACAATACAGTCACTACCCTGCTTGACATAACGAGGAGGTTCTTTTTAATCACTGATTCCGAGTGACATGATTCATACGTCGCCAGGGGTTCAGCTCCTTTTGCTCTAGAAGACGTTCCATAGCCTAAAGTCTAATCTGTCACAGCTACTTCTATGCCTGTCATTTTGTATCATTACCATATCCATGAAGAAGCTCTTATTTAACAAGGGTTACGTCTGCATGAGACATGTGTTCTACTGGAAAATTAAATGTGGTTGTAAGGTTGCTAGTGGCTCCTTCATATTAGAATAATGAAAGCTGTAATTTTTAGAGGTAAATTGATTTATTAAAAAAAAGTTATGAGACAGAAATTCTTTTATATTGGCAGCACTGGTAAAGATGTGAACAAAAGACCATGAGGTGAAAGGTGGTGCTACTCTCAGCTGCAGTGATGGTGAGAGCGTCTGAACTGATGATTGGTGCTTTATAGAAGTATAGCTCAGTGATTTTTGCTGAGATGTTTAACATTAGGGTACACTAAAAGTTGTGCCCAAAATGATTCAAATGTAGATTTCTCATTACAAATGTGAACCTTTTTACAGTTTCTTTTTCAAGCTGTGAGAGAAGCCACCCCATATGTAGTCAGAGAGGCACATCCTATCCCCACAGCAATAGTCCCAAACAAACACCCCGCCTCCTACAGTCAAACACACCATCAGCTTCTTTCATAGACTAAACTGGCAGAAGCTGCTCTCTATGTACCGCAGACTAGATGCCGCATTCAAACCTTCTGCATCTTTATTTATTTTTCTAGATGTTTTTCTTGAATTTTTTTTTACTGAAACAGTTTTATGGTTTTAGTTTTTCTACATAGGGATATTTCATTCTGAGGATATTTATATCATCTACAAGTTTATTTTTAATCTCTGTCGGTGTTTTATGTATTCAAAATCAGGGTTTTGTGAAATTTTGTTTTGGTTTTATAATGACAGCATTGATTTGATTCTTTACTATGACCTCTTGTACTAAAGTTGTTGGCTTCTTCTTAGTCCTCCTCATCCTTTTTCTCTAATATGATAATTTTTTTCTGACTTATTGGGCTTTTTGGGGTAGCATGGCCTCATAAGTAAAAAAAAAAGGAATCAGGAAGAATGTTATATAAGTTTTTCTTCTTCATACCCCTTTCAGACATGAGAAACGAAAATAATACATAATTAAATCAACCATTCATGATACATTGTGTTTGCATGTGATAAATTTGCATCTATTTACTGGATTGTCTATAGAAAAAAAGTTATTTATTCATTCGTGGAAGTGCTTTCTCTATGGGTGGAGTCATAAACCACAGAATTGTCTTTTATATCTTTCTGGGCTGAAATATAAAGACCTTGCAATTCCTCATTACTTAAGGGCCTTATGTTTAACATTTAAGGGTATTTTATCCTACTTTCAGTTTTTTTTTTTTTGCTTTCTTTAAAAACATGTTTAATGATCTGAAACATGTTTACATAACAGTCTGTAATGGGACACATATTTTTTCTTTATCAGTGTTTCTGTCCGTAGAAGTGTTGATCTCTCTGAACGAACATCTAATACCGGATTCGATGCTCTCCTGCAGAGTGGGATGGATTTAATGGGCAGATGTCTGAGAATGAGTTTCTTACAGAGCAGAAGCTGTGGCTAAACTTTCTTGTTTACCTTTAATAGGTGCTTACACAGCCAACACCAATGCATTCAGAAACAAAAAAGAAAAAATAAAGCAAACATTGTGATAAAAAGTCACAGCTCATTCTTTGAGCTCCCTTAAACCTCAATATTGTGTGGGAGTTGAACCAATTTGTTGTTTCACAGACACACCCAGCTCTTACTCACTTCGGAAAAATATCCTCTGTGAAGCTCCGATAGTTAACAAAATGTTAATTGGAGCTGTTTATGCACAAAAGTTAACATATTAAGTACCCTGGGGGAGGAGATTTTAAAATTCAACTAGAAAATCATCAATAATAAATCCTGGCTGCAAACTACACCCAGAGAAAGCTTCATATTAGTTCTGAGACTTTTAGGATAAAAAGATATTTTATTATGTTCAGGCAATAAGTATAAATATCCAAAAGGATTAGTTAAGTATTTTCTTTTTTTTTCATAACAAAAACATAATAAAACAGGATAATATTATGAGAAATCCAAATATAAAACAAAGTGCAGCAGAGAGCAGGTAAAACTTGATCAGGCTGCAACTTGGAAAACCTGTGGAATATGCTTATTATTACGACAGTGTGTTTGATAAGCTAAACACTGTCAGCGATATAAATAACAGCAACAAAAACAGAAACAAACATGAAGAAGCAGCTTTTAATTTTTAAGCACATTAAATCTAGAACAAACTCCCCCCAAAATAAAAAAAAAACATCTAAAAAACTAAATTCCTTAAAATCAGGGCTGAAGACCCTCCTGTTTAGACCTACCTTTGATTAGTATCCTGCAAACAAGTCCAGGTGAAAAGCTGATCTAAACAAAATATCTTATTGCACATTTCCCGTCTCCCAGTGATTATTATGTGTATCTAGTTGATGGGTTTTATGATTTTGTGTGTTGATTCTGATGTTTTGACTATTTGCTGTGCACTTGATTGATGTTTTTAATGATTTTACGGCACATTTGTTCTGCTGTTTTCATGATGTGAAGTAAATAAATGAAATAATATTCCCCATTTATAACTTTTAAATTTTTACAAAAAATAAATGCATATTTAAACACAATCTTTGTTAAAACACTACATTACAATCCCACTAAACAATATTCCAGCAGCGACATAGAAAGATTTTGACAAGCTACCTCTATTAGCAACACATGCTAACAACAGAGTAAGTCGTTGCCTTTTTTTTCAGCTGAACACTAAATATTAAATTCTATTATTAGGAATTACACAAGATGAAAGCTTAACTAAGACACAAATGTTCTAAAGTGCAAATAACAATTTCTAGTGCTGCACATTTACTATCCTAGTAGTAGCCATGTTGGATTGTGAGGTTGGAGTCGGGTGAGGCACATTAAACTTGGAATTTTGACTTCATAGATCCCCCCCACCCCCACCCCCCACTGTTCCAACTTAAATTTTCTGAAATTCGGATTCAGAGTAGAAAATGAGAGGATAATTAAACCATAGCTTTTTATTAATAGAACACGGCATAGTTGAAAACAATGATTGTGCATTTCCACTTCCTTATGTTATTGTACTAACTGAAATAAGTTCAAGACTTGTTTAGTTGCTGCAATGTGTTCACAGTCTTCAGAGACTTTAGAATAAACTGAATTGGAATACCAAGGTTGGGAATGTCATTAGACGGGTAAAAGTGTTAATGAGTCTTTCATCTGGGAGTCTGTTAAAAAAAGAATTCATTTCAGCTGTTGTTTTATCTCTGCACATTACCCTCAGGATACTTACCTATTAAAGCCCTAAAGCCAATGCTTCTTTTGAAGGCTTGTATTCCCTGTGAACATGTTTCAGCAGAGAGAACACGAGAAAGTGAGCCTGTAAGTTAAAGCAGTGTCTCAGTTGCAAGCACATGCCTCATCGGAGAAATAACCACAGAGTGGGTGGACAAGGGGTTAAACACTTTGGAAAGTCTAATACTCCCTCTGTATGATCTGTTAACAGAGCATCTTCCCCCTGAGCCCTCTTTAAAGACTGACCCTGATGTTGAGGACTATCATTTTGTGGGATCTGAGGAGGAGAGAAATTCATTCAAAGAATTCCTCTTGCAAAAAGCTCAAGCGTCGCGTTGCCCAAGGCGAGGAAGTTTTATAGGGAAAGCAATTCCAGCAATCCCTCTAAGTGTAGCAGAGTGAGATGAAGGATGGCTTCAGAATATGAGACAGTGGCCAGACCAGGTGTCAGTGTAGAGGCTTTCCTGTAGTGTGGTAACAAAGCGTTGAGTAACAGCAGAGAGGGGAGCAATACTAGCAGGGGTTTTCCACAACAGGCCAGACATGCCGTCTGTCTTCATACTTAAGCCGGGCTGCGCGACTAAAAGTGCCATGTCTGTCCAGAGTTTCTTTTTCCAACAGCTGATGCCCATTATCTGTAGACAAGGTGTGCAGAACGCTGCCACAAGCGGCGCCAACCAAATATCTAAAGGCGCTTCTCAATTGAGCAACCCACTGACAGTCAGAATGATAGCGGTTCCATCCACCTAAACTGATCATCCCTGTGATCTGCACTGCAAATATTATGGTACTCAAGGAGAGACAAAGCAATATCTGCTGGAAATCACAAAACAGAGACTATTAGATACTTCTTTGCTATATAAACTACACCTTTGAATGCTCAAAACTTAAATATGTGCATTACAGCTTCAAAATGCCTTTCAGTGTGTTTTAATTACCCGAGTAGGTGCAGCGCTGCTTAATATCTATTATGAATTTGTCTCTGTCAAACGGGAACTTAAGGAATGCAAAAAGGTCTCCATTAAGTTTTTCTTCCTTTCTCAAAAGCAGCAATGTCTGTGTCCCAGAGCAAACTGCACACACCCATTCCTCTCCATACAGGCCTGATATCTGGAGTAAAGATATATTGTGTATAGTAACAGATCTCTTCCATATTAAAACATCTGCTTCTTAAAGGTTTTGTCACAGCATCACAAATGTAATTTGTAACTTCTCCAAACTAAATTTGTGTCTCCATTTAGCTATGTATACATGGCTTTTTCTTATGTATTTCCAGAAATCATAGCAACGATAGTCAAACAAATTTCTGTCCCTTTTTTCGAACCAGCTGCTTTAAAAAATATTCGGGTTTTAAATCAATCCCGTAACAAGTCAGCTCTGACTGACCATATTTGTGGTTTTGTATATCGATGACAAAAAGAACAAATTTTCTAAATATTTCATTTTAGCATGCTGTTCATCCATGGTATGTCAAAACAAGTTTAATTAGCATTATATTTCAAAAAGAAAACAAAAAAAAAACATATTTCTCCGTCTTGTTAGAGAAGTATCGATGCAGAGGCAGTTTTTACTTCTCACAGCTGGAGAAAGCAAGATAAAACTTAGTCCAGCTATTTCTTCTACCTCTTTGAACAACTATTAGGGTCATGCCCGATCTGCAACAAAGTGTACAAGATTAAAACAATTCAGTTTCAATTAAAGAAAAAGGCATTAAATCAATAGGAGAGATAATCACTGACTAACACTTTCTTTAAGTAGTTGTTTACTATTATGTAGGTTAACAATTTTGGAAAATTACTTCAACTCTTTTGACTTGTAGAAAAATTTAAGACTGTTGTGAAGTTTTGCCAACAAGGTTTAATTCTTTTGATTTTTTCAAACAAATCAATTTAAAACCATTAAAGCAGATAATATAATCTCTGACTGAAAATTTCTTCAAGCGATCTCTTCTGTCTTTTTAGACAATAATGCCACATTCATGGGACAGAAGGTCTTGCCAGATCTGCAAATCAGTTGGAAATGATGAGAATCATATGCTGCAGTCTTCACGGTCACCAGATCTTCACGTTGAACACTTTGGAAACAAATTCACTAATAACAAAAGCAGCAAAGGGAGTAACGTTTGGAAGAATGTTTTATCCCTCAAGAGGCATTCCAGAAACTTGCAAAATCACAGCTAAGCTTTGCTGACGTTGTTCTGGCAGAATGTGGTGACCCAACATGTTATTAGGAGATGATTTATGAATAGTCCTGTGTGTTTGTTTTTGATTTTATCTTGGATAAAAGCGCTGGATCAGTGAAATGAAAGAATGGTATAGCCATGTGTAGAACGATGCTCGCAGTATGTACAAATCAATTTAAACCAGTCAGGATGTTGTCACAGAGCAACAGTTAAAGTAACAGTGACGTCAATTAGAGTTTCATAATAAGTTGGAAAATGTAGTCATCTTTTCTTCCTGTTTAGGCATGCTGAGAGAAAAGGCGCTCCCTTTTTTATGACAAGGGCTTATAGAGTTTTTATTGTTTCATCCAACCGTTTCCTGACATAACAGCACTGCTAGTACTCAAGTGTTGTGACCAGAAATGGGCTGGTCTACAGTATCCCAGCATGTCAAACTGTGAAACACCTTCCATTTCCAAACCCTTAAAACGGTCTCTGACCCTGTTCCAAAGGCTTAAAGTGGATTCAACAATTCAGTCAAGAAAGAAGTTTCTCTTTGGCTCTACCTTCCTAATACCGCATCTAAAATAGTTACGCTATTGTGAGCTATTTGCTGTATTTATGCTGCTATCAGTTTAGGCTGCTGGAGGACATAGGGACCACTTTTCATCATTCCGCTTCATTCCATCTTCATTCTGCTGTTATTGAAGCTGTTAGTTTCACTCACAACTTTCCTCAGTACTCAGTGTGAGCGATTGCTGAAGAGTCAACAATAAACTGCAAGTAAAAGTTTTCCTATTGATTTATCTAGGAGGAGCATATCTTTAAAGCCAAAGTTTTGATGTAAACATCTGATTTTCCTTGACAGAAACTTTTAACCAATCTGACTTTATGGTCTCTGTAAAGTGTCTTGAGATGACATGTGTTGTTCATTGGTTCCATATAAATAAACTGAATTGAAATGATAATCACAGTACTCTCCAGCTGTATACATCATAGAGCTTTTCAATTACACCCTCTTCCCCACATACTACTGCACACAGGTGTGAGCTAGCTGAAAAAAGCTCACTACACTTTCACTGCCTTACAACCAAAAACATTTAGCTGTTGCAAAAATATTTTTGATTATAAAAACCAGGTAGTGATGTCGTGGAAATTACAGGAGTGCAACCAATTCATTAGACCAAAAAATGGTCTAGTGACTATAACTAAACAATTTTCATATAGACTGGCCCTGACCATTGATTAGTGGTTAGAGTCTATTAATACAGAATAACTAAAATGAATGAAGGCAATAAATTCAACCACTTGCAATTCTTAAAATTATCCATCCATCCATCCATTGTCTTTACACCCTTGTCCCTAATGGGGTCGGGAGTGTTGCTGGTGCCTATCTCCA
>JAUZNJ010088134.1:0-14293 GCA_034780135.1 Jordanella pulchra | reverse complement strand
ACATTTTTTTCCTCTCAGTGTTGCTTGTTGCTTTGCAATAGATCTGAGGCCAGTGGGTTTTGATAAAGATGTTTTGAGCTTTATCTCTGTAAATTCAAACATTGCCTCCTCTCTGTCAGAGTGGTGTTGGGTAAGAGCAGAAAAGGTTAGTTTTTCCAGGTTTTATGAATGATATTTGATCTTTTAAATCTTTTAAATACACTTTAGCTATTTTTTATCTTAGTTTTTTTTAGCTTTTGTTTGTGCCATTTAAATACTGATATAAAGTGGACTACAAGTAATTTTACTCATGATTGTAATAATTTGTTTTTGAATATTGCTACTCTATCTCACTACATAACTTTATCTTTTTTTGTGGCCATTCCCAAACAGCCTTATTTGGCTGTAGATCAGGCCCTTTATACAACAGACAGGAGCCTACAACAACCAACACAGTCCTTAATTTGAGAATCATCGTCATGGCTAAAAATATAATCCCGATTTTGTATTTTAAAGATACCACAGATTTTTTTTAAGTTAACTAAAATGTTGAATAGAATATACAAAAAATGGAAAACATGTCAGACATGTCCTTTGGTTAGAAATTGAACCCTAGATGTCTGCGTCAATGCTCTGGAGCCCCTGCACATGGAACATCCGCTGCATCACATGGCACCCCAGGATTGGGGAATTTAACTTGGTCAACAACCTCAGTTATTTAGAAATAAAGTGGTTAAGACAAGCTCAATCCTGTGATTGGATTGGTACATTCCTTCAGTATAGGCAAGTTATTAAGAAGGAAGTCGTCTCTAGATCCAGTAACCTTTTAGTGGATTGTTTGTCGGGTGCAGAGTAATTTATTTTTCTGGTTATTTAGAGGCCTTATACCTTTGTCCTGAAAATCTTGAGTCTGAAAAACACAAACACACAACAGAACCCAGCAGTGAATTTGGGATCCTAGCCAATCCCTCTGCCTTTCCTTTTTGACATGCTGACAAACATTGAGCCTTAAATCTTTCTGAACTGTTTTGCAGGAGTTGAATCTGTCTCTTGCTCTAAAACAAGTGATTAATACTGTGCTTCAGGTGTTTCTCAATCAGGGCTTATTTAGCCTGCGTCTGCGGCCTTTGGTTGTAGTTTTAAACCAAATTAACCACAATGTAAAAGTGTACTGTTTATGCCTAGAAGTACAAGTTCATGGTTCCCGGTGTAAACCACCATGACGTTAAGGTTTTAGACAGTAAGCTGATCAGCACATACAGCTCAAAAAGTAGAATTTGACGGATTTTCTGCTCACACAAAAAAAGAAAAAATAAGTGAATATTTGTATCCTTTCTTAGTGAATACTGAATGTGATTAGTTAGCAAATTTGTATTAATCTCTGAATAAATTCCAGTCATTACACACCCTGGACAGCCTGTATGATCCCTGGATGACTGTTTCAGCCCACTCAGCCCCAGAAAACTCTCATTGATCAGCATAGTCCAAACACACTTACCAACAACATCAGGTCAACCCTGTGTGACTCGTGTTTCTGTCATACAAGACCAAGAGAGCAGCTTATAATGTGACTCATTCACTACCTCTTCTTGTTTTTCCTTTAGCATCTCTCAGTAAGTGTTAGCTTTTGATTCGATTTAATCCACTGCCCTTTACACATGTCCTACCACATGTCAGTGACGTTTTAGAAACCTTCCTCTGGGCTTTCTGACCGTGTCTCCACTCTTTGATGAAGTAAATTGTTTTTATAAGCTGTTAAAGGTCTGACCGACCGCTTTTATAGACAGACTTTGTGATAAACATCCAGAGGTACAAAAAGGCCTGACACGCTGTCGCAATCGGTCATAAATAGCACATGGTTATGAAATGTGGTCAAAGGAAGCTGTCCGTTATTCATCACAAAATATACCAAACAGGAACATCGAAATGAGAAAAGAGGAACTGCCGCGCCTGAAGGATTCTTTTTATTTTTTTCTAAAATGTTAATTTTGTGTTTTTACTTTGGATGTGTTTGAAAATGCTTTTATTGCGGTGATCTGAACTCAATCGCTTCATAATTTAGTTTAGGTGGAAGTTTACAGATTGGGTTTTTGAGGAGCAGCTGCTTCTATAACTTTTGTTGAATGTCTAACATGAACTCTAATCCAAAACCAAGCTCTGTGCTGAGCTGTGTTGTTTGTTGTCAGGGTTCTGTGAGCAGACATCAGCCATATTGTCAGCCAGACTGTCTTATCTACCACATGAGAGACAGAGGAAACTCCTGGTGTTACTATCATGATCCCAGGAAACATTTTCCCACTGCTACCACTGCTGCCTTAAACACACAGCAGAGCTAGTGCACGCTCTGATCATTTCAGTTTCATTGAAGCCTACCGAAAAAAGCTGGTGTTTTTCATATTCATTAGCCTGTTTAAGCTAAAAGGGTTGTTTGTTTCGTTTTTGTCTGCAGTGTTTATTGTCGTTTGGAGATGAATGCTGGATAACCATAAAAATGTGAATTTTGCTTTTACATTTTTTATAATCTCTAGTTAATTTAGGGATTGAATGGGTCAACTCCTTTTTTATGCTTTATTCAGATTTATTAGCTCGAAAAACTCATGTGGGATGTAGTGAATTAGTTTTAAAACCAGACCGCATTCAGCTTTCATCTAGTTTTATTTATTATGAGCTTAGAGCCAAAACTTTCAATAACCAAGACATTGTGGGTAAAAGCTTTAGCCAAGAAATAATAAAATACATAAATAGAAGTTGCTCAGATTACTTTCAGTACCAAGATATCTTGGATTTGGTTGGAAACTGTCTTTTTGTCCTCATGCAATGTTTTACTTAAAGCCTTTGACCCTTAGTCTTAGTTTCTCTGCAGTGAGACAGTGAAGTAGAGGGGATATGTGTGGATGTTGACTCTTGCATAACATGCTGAGCTTTTGTTTATATATATTTTCACCATGGGCCATTGTGCTCAAAAATAAGAGGCAGTACTAACCCATTGTGCTATCATATGACCTCAATCTTTCTGCCAGTAGCTTTTTTTTATACCAGATGAGGGCAGATGTTTTATTAAACAATGAAATTCCTGTAAAGCATACATAATCTAATTTCCAGTGGTTTATTTTTAGATGCGACGTCATATGAAGTGGGCTTAATGCTTGCGTTTTCATCGGCAGCAGGTCATTTTAGAGCGCTAAGTGGTTAGCAGCAGTATAAAACTAGTGTTTGTTATGTTTAGAAGCACAGAGCTATGCTCTTCCTGAGCTTTTAGGAGAATCTGCAGGCTTTTGTTTCTAAAGTGGAAAACAAAATGTTTCCATACTCTGTTGGGAAGTTTAATATTTCCAGGAAAATTTTATAGTTTGAGCCATAATTCAGGCTCTTTTAGGCTCTTTAGTTGCCTACAGTTAAGTTAAGACAAGTTTAAGGCTTCAACTTTACTTGAATATAAATTTTTTAAGGAAGATTCAAAACACAAGAATCATAACAAGATATGCAGATATTTTTTCACTCATTTTTCACACATAAGAATATCAGATTTTCTTGTTTTTATCTCTTATTAGTCATTCTTTAAGACTTTTTGAACAATTTTTCTTATTGTTTTTGTTTAAAAAATGATAAAGGATTAAGACTTTAACAAGGACAACCTTAGTTGTTCTTTTCTTTTAGATATCTATTCTGTGCCCTAAAACAGACACGCCACTGACTGACTCTCTGGCCTCTCTCTACAGGTCTCTAGATGGCCGCCTTCAGGTGTCCCACAGGAAGGGTCTGCCTCACGTCATCTACTGCCGGCTGTGGCGCTGGCCCGACCTGCAGTCTCACCATGAGCTGCGAGCCATGGAGCTGTGCGAGTACGCCTTCCACACCAAGAAGGATGAAGTGTGTGTCAACCCATACCACTACCAGAGAGTAGAGACCCCAGGTATGACTGCTAGGAGGGAGATGATCATTTCATCATACAGCTAGTTGTAGAAAAGAGATTTTAAAGGAGAATGTTTTCATGTTGTATTCTGACTTGAAACCTACATTTTTATTATAAATTTCTGTTTGTCTCTTTTTTCTTAAGATCTTAACCAGTAGTTTTTCAAGGTTTCCTGCATAAATCTAAATCAGACCTTTGTTCTGAAATGGTTGTACTCTCTGACTTTATTTTTCTCTTGTTAAATTCTGACGATACAAACTTCTGCGGTTTGTTTCTCTCTCTTTCTCTCAGTCCTCCCACCGGTGCTCGTACCCAGACACACAGAAATCCCCAGCGAGTTCCCGCCACTGGACGACTACAGCCATTCAATCCCCGAAAACACCAATTTTCCTGCCGGCATAGAGCCCCAGAGCAACTACATACCAGGTACCAGCACAGCAGCAGAGATGAGTCACGCTAAAGGAGAAACGCTGGTTTATGGTTCATCAGCACAGGCAATAAATTTAAGGCAAACTGGGATATTTCTTTAAAAATTGGCCACAAATAAGAAATCTTTTAGAGGTATGCATGTTTTACAGATATTTTATTTTCAAAGATTTGTAGTGTTTTACTGTTTTGCCCTAAAAGAAACTCAGCTGTCATTAAATAAATTGAAAAAGCAAAGAGTACGAAGCAAAGTATAGACTTTAGAATCCAGATAGGAAGGTGCTTAGGGAGGGTTTTCAGGTGGGTAGGGCATCGTGTGTCTTTTAATCTCTGCAAATATTGTCATCCTGCGTTCTGCTGCAGCTGCAATCCCAACTGCAGACACCAATCCCAGCAAAATTAGGTGATTGAAACCTTCTTTAAATATTTTATTTTTCATATTTATAGCCTTCTGAATGAAGAATGTTTCACATCACCAGTAGGGTCCAATAAAATGACCTCAGGACATGAAATCATACCTTCAGTCCAATCTTATATACCTACAATTTATAGAAGCTCTTTCTAACAGACCTTTACCCCAGATTTGATCTTGTGTCACCTTCAAGTGTTTCCCTTTGTCTCAGAAACGCCACCGCCGGGCTACCTCAGTGAAGATGGAGAGACCAGCGACCACCAGATGACCCACAGCATGGACACCAGCTCCCCAAACCTCTCACCTAACCCCGTATCACCCACACATAGTAACTTAGGTAGGAGCTGCTTGTCTAAATGTGTTGTTTCAGGGTTCACCTCCCCCACCCCACCCCCTGTGGAAATTGTCTGTTTGGTTTTGTTAGGAGGAAATGAGATGATGAAAGAATCTTTTGTCTTTCACGCCCACCATGTGAGCAGTTAAACAGACACTGCTCAGTCCACGCTAACGTCAATAAAAACATCCAGTGTTTATTCCGAAGGAGAGAGAAAACATTGGTGGGACTCAGCTGGGAGGCCACCTCTGATTGGACAGAATAACTGTTAGAGACTGTTGACAGTCAGCAAATGACCAGAACTAGTCTGACTGCTGAAGACAATCACTGATGAGCCTGTAATCAGACCTTTTTTGTGTGTTCTGGCATCCTTTCTGCGTGGGTTGAGTTTCCTTGTTTTGTTTGGTCAAAGTTTCTGGGAAGCAGCACAGAGCTCTGACATTTTCTGATGCAAGCTGGTGTTTTTGCCTTCTGTCTCTGTAGTAACATCTCACCATTTCCCCCAAATATTCATCCCTCCAGCTCCGTCTCCATATTTGACCCCCTTTCTTCTTCCTCTCCTGTTTGTTTTGTTGTCTGCCCTCCATTAATTTCAATTGTATCTTTGCTGAACCTCCCTTATCTGCCTCTGTCTCAGACCTCCACCCTGTGACGTACTGTGAGCCGGCTTTCTGGTGCTCTATTTCATACTACGAGTTGAACCAGCGAGTAGGAGAGACCTTCCACGCCTCGCAGCCCTCGCTGACAGTGGATGGATTTACAGACCCCTCCAACTCAGAGCGTTTCTGCCTCGGCCTGCTATCCAACGTCAACCGCAATGCAGCAGTGGAGTTAACACGCAGGCACATAGGTGGGCTTCAGTATTCCACCCTAAACCAGTCTAATAACTTCTGCTGCTGTTGAAAGTCATTGTGACATCTGCCTTTCTGTCTCTGTTCCCTCTTAGGTCGAGGAGTGCGGCTGTACTACATCGGAGGAGAGGTGTTTGCAGAATGTCTCAGTGACAGCGCTATCTTCGTCCAGAGCCCCAACTGTAATCAGCGTTACGGTTGGCACCCGGCCACTGTCTGCAAAATCCCTCCAGGTGTGTGAGCAGTGCACAGAGTCGGTGGAAGAACCTGGTAGGGAATCGGTTGGGTTAGATATAAGCAATCATTTGCCTTTCATAAGAACTTTGTTTTATGCAAAAAAAGTTTTCAGGGTTTCTAAAAAGTGCTGAAATCCAAATGCACGAATGAACCCCCCCCCCCTGTTATTTATAAACAAGCTGAAAACACTGCAGGACCTCATCAGCTAAACATTCATTTATCAGATTATGTTGTTTTAAATTGGATAATTCTGAACAGATGCAATAATGCAACAACCTGATCGTTAACGTTTGAGTCAGCAACACCAGCCCAACAATCACTACCAGGTTGTTGTTGTTTGTTTTATTTCTTTTTGTTAAACAACCCTGAATTTTGTTTTGTCTTTCTACACCTGGTGATACTAAAATGATTCGTTGTATATTTTACTATCAGATAAAACACAGTCAGAGAAAACATGGACCAATTTAAAAGGAGAAACACTGCGAGTGCCGCTGTTACACAGTCAGGGTGACTTCCCACGTGGCACATTGTAATTATTGTCTGTATTGAAATGAAACCAGCTGTAACCACCCGGGTTTTGATCTCCACTCTAATTCAGTTGTGGTTTTCCTCCAGGATGCAACTTGAAGATCTTCAACAACCAGGAGTTTGCTGCCCTGCTGGCACAGTCGGTCAACCAGGGCTTCGAGGCTGTCTACCAGCTCACCAGGATGTGCACCATTCGGATGAGCTTCGTCAAAGGCTGGGGAGCTGAATACAGGTAAACTGGAGTAAAATGCATCTTGCCTTTTAAAACTGAGATGTTTTAGCAGCATATTAAAGACACTGGTTGTTATACGTATCTGTTGCTGTTTGGAAAAGTTAGAAGAAGGAAAGAAGAGAATGTGTTTGTAATCCAGGGTTTTATTATTTACATTCAAAAACAGTTTATAGGCTCTATGTGAGGTTGATCTCAACCAGCATTGAAAAGGCTTCAGCCTAAGTATCATTGCATGTCTTGTCCTGGAAATATTTGGATCAAAAGGTCCTGACAAGCACATCTTAAGTATGGAGGCCTCTTTTTTTAGGTCCATTATAAGTCTATTAGTACACTTCTATGGGTAAGTATTACTGAGCAAAATGTGAAGCAAAATTTTGTAGATTTTGGTAAATTCTCTTAATATTAATGAACAAGATAAAACAAAACTACAATCATTAAATCAGCTACTAAACTAGTTTTCTTTTACCAAAGTGTGCAGTAAAATTATAATTTGAATAGACTGGAATTTAAAGGAGGTCTGGTTGATTGTTTGACTTAAAAAAATGGATTAAAAACAAACTTAGTATTTATAGTTAAGTTTAACCTTTAAAAAACATTTATCAGACTGGCTTTTCCAACATGATCTCATTCAAACTATATCCTTGTCTCTGAATATTTTGAAAGTTTTTATGACTTTAGAATATTTCCCTGGGAATACAGAAACGATAAATCACCTTCCATTTATTATCTCAGCTCTGTAAATGCTGTTGTGCAAGGATTAAACTACCTGATAGAGCAGGCCTGCGAGTGAACGGAGACAATAGGAGCAGACTGTGAATCACGCCTCAAATCCAGCCGCCCACGCTCACTCACACATCTGCTCACACTCTGCTGGATCTGGCGCATGACGCCATCGAGGCCTCGTCAATAGAACCAGGCCCCTGCTGGCACGCCCAACTATTTTTAAACACACACACATGTGCTGTGTCAAAAAGAGATGTCAGACTTTCCCTCGTTCAGTCTTCTTGGTTTTCCACACAGTCTGACTCACTGATAGTGGGATGGATTGGCTGAAAGTCGGCCCCACAGAGAAAGTTTCCAACCAGGGTAATACCTTTGTTCTGTGAGCAACGACTCACCACTCCCGTCCTGACCAAACGCTGACATGTGGAGACACTTAAAGACAGGATTCAGGTTACATGATCAGGCAGGCCTCTCTCCTTCTCTCACTCTCTCTGTTACCCCCCCCCCACCCCACCCCCCACCTCTGTTTTCAGAGGATGTTAAACACTTCCTTTTCCTTCTTGTTCTTTTCATTTACAAAGAAAAATAAAACAATGCAGCCAAAAATGTAAAATGCAGCCGGCAACAAAAAGCACAATGATGACATCACCATAACTGAATGAAAAAGGGCATAAAACATAACAACCCGAAAATCCAATAAATAAAGCAACCCAAACAATAAGTTCTAATGGAGTAAAGCAGAGACGACAGGAAAGGGAAATAATGACGCAGGTATCAGAGGTTGTCACGTGTCTGTCTTGAAAAAAGCCAGCAGAGAGGCTGAGTGAGGAAGCAGGTTTGGTGCTTGCAGCATTTTAAAACCAGATCAAACTTTTCTACACCTACAAGCTGCTGATTATTGCTTCTGATCTTTTCTTTAAGTACATACTTCAATGCTGAAGGCTGCCGCCATCGAACTCCTATTGTTCTAGTTTTAGATCGTGCTTTAAAGCACTTGCTTACGCTTTCCTCTCCCGCAGCATAAAGACTTTGATTAAGAACTTTAAAGAAAGATATGACGACCGACATCATCTATGTTTATAAAATCTTTTTTTATGGCTCTTTCATTGTTCTATGCTAGAAAAAAAGAGTTAAAATTGAAAAGCGGCAAAAAAAATGAAACATGACCATCATTATTATTTTGCAGAACAAAAAAAAAAAACAAAAAATCCAAAATTGTTTCTGTTGTTTTCGTTCCAGCGTCTTAAGCTCTTTTTTGAAGATCCACAAAAGCATTTCTGAAAGCATATTGTACAAAATCAGCAGGGAAAAGAAAAAGTGAAATATTAAGAAACTCAGTAAAAAGGTTTCTGTAACATCATCCAGCGTGCGATCGACATTTGAATCTTCACATCTCTACTATATTCAACAGATTGATTAGAGGTGGTTTTTGCTGTGGGTGAACTGGCTTTTTGCCCAGGGTGGCACAGCAACACTTCGAAGGAGTTCTCTAGTGTTCATTTTTATTAGAGATACACCGGCCCCATCTAATACCTGGGCCAAAACTTGATTCCGATCCAGTGCCACTGCTGAATGAATGAACCACGTACCATATTTAATACTTTATAACTTGTTAGACCACGTTCTGATTTAGACATTTTATCCATTGATTTGTTGCTTACTGATTGAATGCATGTTTCCATAGAAATAAAATACATTTTTTACTACTCTTCAGCCTACAGACTACTTTAATTGTAGATAGTTAGAATTGGATATATGCTGTAAAAAAGTGGCTGTAAAATAGAAAACAAAGCTACTTTTACAGATTTCACCAAACATGATGTAGGAATAAAAACCAATAAAGATATTTACATTTTCTGTATTTAGTTCCTATTTAACAGTTCTAGATTTTTAGTGTTCATTAAGCTCTATTGTACAGTAGCCGCACACAACTATAAAAATCTGCAAAGCCGTTATTAGTTCCTTCGTTGCAGTATTGGTGGAGCCGACTAATAAATAATATTTTACAGCAAGTTTTTAATTCAATGTCAGGAGTTCTATAAAAACAACAGAGGGGATTGAAATGTGAAATGGTTAAAGGAACATGTGAAGGAATCTTGGTCTTCAGTAGTGTTGGTTGGACCTGCAGACGCGGACTCGCCCAGGAATCGGGTCATCCAAGAACCTCCGTTGATCCCAGCCTGGTTACTTTGGGAGTATGTGGTCATTCACTGGGACAAATCACTCAGCTCTTGTGGCACTGAGCAGGATTTTATTTCTGAAACTTGACTTGTCTCCAATCTTAACGTCAGGCTTTGCTCTGCTTGTGTGTCCCACAGGCGACAGACGGTGACCAGCACCCCCTGCTGGATCGAGCTGCACCTGAACGGCCCGCTGCAGTGGCTGGATAAGGTGCTCACACAGATGGGCTCTCCCACCATACGATGCTCCAGCGTCTCTTAGGATCCTTCTTGCTCCACACATTTCTCCCTCTGCAACCCCCCAAACGTTGCATCGCATTTAGTGCAGGAAGCTGACAAGCCCCCCCTTTCTTTCAGCCACCCCCCACCCCCTGTCAGAAGCACTTTGTAGACACTTTGTGGCTAAAAGGGGACGAAGTGCATTAATGTCGTTTCACATTAGTAGGATCTCAACCTGTTGTTTTGCATCCAGTCGTTTTCTTTCTTCCTTGATTGAAATTTGCTGTTCACGTTTTTGTAGCGATTTGGAATTAAACGATGGGTTTGATAAATTATTTTCTTTTCGTAATTATTTTGTCCTGAATGGAGCAAAACATGTAAAA
This sequence comes from Jordanella pulchra, assembly GCA_034780135.1. Lineage (NCBI taxonomy): Eukaryota > Metazoa > Chordata > Actinopteri > Cyprinodontiformes > Cyprinodontidae > Jordanella > Jordanella pulchra. Next base: position 3,876 of record JAUZNJ010088134.1, on the reverse strand, counting down.
TCATTTTCAATGTATTTCATTTCTTCTTTTTGGGGGCATTTCACAGATGTTGAAGACGTCTATAGATGTTTAAGCAATGAAACCGACTGAAAGCGATTTATTTGATACATCTGCAAGGACTGTCTGTAGGATGGTTAGGAATATCTGTTATGGTTGTATGCTTTCATGTTTTTAATGCAATTATCAGTCTGGTTAAAGAAACAGACAGATTTATGTAAGGCTGTGTATTTGTGACAGAAACAGCATCAAATGTACAGCATAAAAAAAAAAAGTTTGAAGATTTAAATCACTGATAAAATATCAGAATACCAACAAATGAATATGATTCTAAAACAAAACAAGTTAAGCTCTTTAAAGGAAAAATGAAAAGAGCACTGAGAGACGTAGGATCTCCTTAATGTTCACCAGTAGGAAACGAAATGCACTCTTCCTAATTCCAGCATGTAAATACAAACAAAGCACATTTGATAACAGTTCTCTGCTGGGACTGCATTAACTTCAGGAAGCTCCAATTTGCTGAGCATGTCTGCAGCATTTTGGGTTGTACATATTCTCAAAACAGAACTTGAAACCTCTCACACGCTTTAGTATTCTTCACACTTTTCAATGACATACTGCACACTCATAAGTGTGACGTGAATACTCTGCAGAAAGCTTTGATGTGTTCAGAGAGCAGGAAGAGCTGCTGCTTTGTTAGCAGTTTTATCTTTGGTCTTATTTTTAGCCGTGCTCTCTTCCTGTACTCTCAGGACTGGAGGAGAACAGAAACATCTAAATTATAAACGATTTATAGAAAAGTTAACTATCTTATGAGAGTTTTTTGGGGGGGGTTGGAGGTCAGCCTGAGTCCAGTTTGTTTATCAGAGGATAGGAAACACTGCAGGCAGGTCTGGGCTGTGTTTTTATGACGTGAACATGAGACCGTTTTGTTTTCAGCAGTTTTTTTTTTATAAAGGGAAACATGTATTTTGACAGCAGCATGTAAATAACGGTAGTGTCTTAATTTTTTTTTTACATTGTTTTCAGGATTATGTACATATACAACATAAAAATGTTGAATTGTGATCATTAACCTTTATAATGTTGATGGCTTTAGAAACAGAACAAAGAATTAAAGATAAAGACATTTTGGTTAAGAGCTCTTACTAAATAGGAACATTACAGCTGTAGCTTTGATCCCATTTTCTTTTAAACACCCACTCATGTGGAAGTGGATCGACTTCCTTCTGGTTCTATAACACTAGACAAAGACTCAGTGGGCGTGTATGAACAACATGTTTCTTTCTTTATTTACCTGAATCTAGCTGTCGATGTTAATGCAAGCCCATCGGTGCTAATCTGCAACATCATGACTTAAAGAAAAAAAAAAAGCTATGAGATATAATTACTATTACATTCATGCAGGCTGATCCTAAATGGTTATTTTTAAAATGTGTAAACTTTAAAGTGATGGGTTGTTTCAGAAACAGTAGCATCTACCAGTCTGAGACAGGCCAGCTCTCTCTAGAGTGTTCTTGAACGCAGCAGTCCTGATTCTGTTGGGATCTTTAAACCCTCGCGGTTGATGTAATTACCCTGATGGGGATGTTTTAAAAGCTAATTTGTCATTTTTTATACACTTTGCAGGTTATAGCTGTTGTGTTTGTTTCTTCCAGTTTAAAGTTTCATATGTAACCATTAGTTACCGTTTATGGTCCTCATCTCTGATTTGGTCTTTTTTTTTTTTTGTTAGATTTCTTGTATAAATTTTTCCTTCCTATTTTTTCCTCTGCTTAAAAAAAGTAGATGTGATGCTTTGTATTTCTGTGTATTTCTGTTGATCTACAAATAAAATGTAAAACCTGAGTTGAAACTGAAATTGCTTTTATGATTTGATGAGACAGTTTAGGCTATTTGCTTTCATTTAAGTCTAAATAGTCAGATTATTATATTGAAGAAATGGATTGCTAACTAGATTAGTAATGGAATAATTGTTAACTTGTGTTTAGAGACTTTAAAACATATCGTTAGCTATTGAAACAACCCCAAAAGTGCAGTAATTATAGCAAAATTGTTCAAAATCTATAAACATTTTGGATTGAAAGCCTTTTTTGTCTGTCAGTATGCTGTATCCAGAACTACACTTGCTTAGTTTTAGCTTTACTTGCTTTAAACTGTTTAAAACCTTCTGCAAGAAAACTTTTGCTTTCTGATTACTTCAGAAAATAATCAACAGATTAATTAACTAGCAAAACAATCGTTATTTTCAGGCATAGTTTTAATGATCAGAGGTGTGTTTAGAAGGGTCAAAGAGAGGCTTTAAAATGAGACCATATAACCCTTTAGGCATGGTGATGGCAGCATTATGCTGTGGAATAGTTTTGCTGCCAGTAATACTATTTGGTTGTAGAAGGTGGGTGGAATAATTAACAAGAGCTTTCTTTTAATATTTCACCTAAACATAAAATTACCAACTAGCTTTTAGAATGAATAAAGTTGGTGAGAATTGAGCCTCTGTTTTGGCCTAGCCAAAGCTAACCTTCAGCTTTACTGAACATTTCAGGATTGTGTTCAAAAGTATGTTTTTGGCCAATTGAACTGACATTTTGTTCTTTTACTGGTTACATTTTTACTAATTATCTGGATTTTCGAAAGTGGTCAAACATTCAGACAGACGTATGCAGAAAGCTTATTAAAGGCTACACAAAATCTCTTGGTATCCCTGCAACTTTATCATTTATCCAAATATTAGTGGCTCTATCTCTGTTTGCCTAAGTAATGCCTAAGTATTTGTAATGAAGAAAATCACTATTTAAACTTCAAGACTTGAAAAGGAATATTGCAATAAGTTGTTAGACTTTTTAAACTTTCATTACAGTTTGATGCTGTGTTATCATCCCACCATCAAAAGCTGAAGCTTTAAATAATTCATAAAAAGCCTAAAGTGAAAGTGACATTTCTGACCCTAAAACTGTTCATGTAAACATCTGACAAAGATCTCTTGCTATGGTACAGCGTGGTTAATAATTCAGTCGTGTCAGGAATGAAAACAGTAATTACAGACCCACAGCAGACACTATTGTTTGTTATGTCTTTAGAGCTAACCAGTTCAATGCAGACACGTATCTTCTGTCAGAAAAAGGCTGACTTGGTGTCAGACATGAAGGCAGGCTTTGTTGTGATGCCCTTCAGGTATAGACAGTAAAGTATGCTGCTAGACGTGGTTTAAACCACCTCACCAAAGTCACAGTTTGTCTGTATGAGAAAAATCAAATAAGATGGAGAGATTACACTAGACATATGCATTCTTTGAAGACAGAAAAAAACATCTGATCGGGCCGTCTCCATGAGTTCAAACATTGACAGGTTTGTACTATAAAGCCTCATACAGGAGCCCTCCCATTCCCCATGTTTAAAATCAGGAGCTCTTTTCTTTTGTGTTTAAAGGGCTTTCATTTAAATGGTATCATCCTTGCAGGTTGTTGATCTCAGTTTTATCAGCGTCAGCAGCAGACAATGATTTCAAAACTTGACCGTTTATATTTGCTGCTTTCAAAGTTAAGGTTGACTGGACAGCTGATAGGTAAAGACTCCACTGTTATTGGAGCTAAAACAATCATGTAGCCTGGAGAAACGGCGAGGGGAGACAGGAAACTACATGAGCGGGACGTGCAGTAAGGCGTCTTCTTCTATCCAAGCTTGTTTCTGGTGCTGGTGATGCTGGTGGTTCATCGAGATGCTCCTAACAGGTGGTTTTATCTCATTTTCTGTTTCCCCTTTAGGATTAAATTCTGTATTTTACTTTCACACTAGGTCAAAAAAATTATTTAACTTCTAGATCCTAAATATTCACTAGCCTTGCTAATTCCTTTAACGCTATTGAAATAGAATGAAAAT
>JAUZNJ010088123.1:10166-22880 GCA_034780135.1 Jordanella pulchra | reverse complement strand
CACCTCAGTTTCAAAAGGAAGGCGGAGTTTCCTTCTTTTCTTTTTGTTACCTCATACAGTCCTTCAATCACAGAGATTGTAAACTAAGTCGTGTTGCATTTGTAGTCTGTTGTGTTTACAGAGCAAGCACAGATTTAGGCAGTTTAACGGACCATAAATTGCGACAAGGAGAAAAGCAGCAAAATGTTCCCTTTCTGCAGGACAAGCACAAGTGGAAGGCCAATTGAGGTGCAGTAATAAGCCTACAAATTCTAACACCGTTTGTTTTATTTATTTTTTTTTTTGTTTGTTTTTTTTTCTTTTTGTTTTTGGGGGGGAGGGGGTGGGGCGCCAAAATATCCAATAAAAAAGTGCCATAATTTGTACAATAAGCCGTTTTAATTAAACAGACATCAGGGATTCGCTTCTCTCAGCTTGCGTCTTTTTTGCGCTGTTTTAAGGCTGCCTTTCAACATCCTCTCAGGTGTCAATGACTGTTCCAGGAAGGTTGAATTAGTTCTTCTAATATGGCTTTTGATTAGGCTGTTGATATTTGAGTCAGGCAGATAACAGAACCGCCTCTTGCTCGCTGTCCTGTGAGTCCAAATAAGGGAGATTGCGCTTTTCATCCATGTTTGTGCTTGATGGATAAAAATGTAAAAACAAAAAAAAAAATAAAATAAAAAGAAGAAAGAAAGAAACAAAATACTGTTAGCCGATAAAATGTTGTATCACGTAACGTCTAGCAAGGCTTTAAAGATTATTCAGCGAGTGCTTGCAGCACCCATCTACTCTCGCTTTTTACAAAAAACGCGTCCGTGGCATGTCACGCGTGTTTTCCATGTGTGATTTTTGATTAGTGTAGTCTGTAGGGCTTTAGATGTTGCTCTCTATATGTGATGTAAATGCAACTTTATTTCTGTTTTTTATTTCCTTTTTTACTGGTTATGCTTTTTTTTTTTTTTCAAATACGGCGAACCCTTAAGTGGAAAACGGGCGCATGGAGCGCCTTTCGGCCTCACCTTAATTGTTGCATTAAGTGATTTTTTTGTGAACAATGTTGTAAAATGAAAACAAAATGTGACCTTTTACGATTTTTATATAGATTCATGTAAGTGGAGTTAATAAAATCTAAAAAATAAAATAAAATAAACGGATGTCTATGTCTTGCTTTGGCGGACTTTTCTTAATAAAATTCCAAAACGGCATGTTTTGTCCTTCTAAATCCTCCATATTATAAAAAAAATTATATCAGCACTTAACATGAACTGATTTAAAATAATGAATTCTACATTCTATACAAAAAATTCGAGGATATCTAAGCGTTATTCGGACTAATCATCTTTTTTCATCAAATTCACTATTACATATTTTTCAAAATGCCGTGAAAGAAATGACACAAAAAGGTTTCACTAAATTTCAAATGACTGGTTTAATTTATATTTTCACATGAATCAGAGAAGTGAAATGTGGAAAAACATGAGAAACCACAAAGCATTAGAAAGCAGCAAGTGGTTTCAGACTAAATGGAACAAAACCTATAGGGCAGCTCTTATTCCAAAGGTGAATGATAATTAAAAATAGTTAAATTAAACAGAGAATTAAAAAGTATATTAAAACATTTAAAATTATGTATTTATAAATAGCTCTCAATATTCTTTTTTTGTCTGTATAAATACCCTAAGTTGGAAGATGGTTCATGTATTAACAAAATCCTGTGTTCAGTATGGAGACCTAAAGGTTCCTGTTTTGTAAAAAAGAAAACATGATTAATATAGAGGTTAAATTCTAGTGCAGCTAAGGTCTATCTCAATAAACAATGAGTAATCAATGTCATCAGAATCGGCAAAGTGACTCTAACACATGGCAAAAAAGGACTTATAGTATTCACATAAATAGGAAAGACCTGATAAATATTTTTAAAATGCTGCACTATAATCCTTGGAGATCTTGTCTCTTTATAGCCACAGGTTTCAATGCATTTCATTGGGATTTCTGTTATAAACCAACACAAAGGAATGCATAATTACAAAATGAATGATGGATTCACCTCACACACATTTCCAGGATTCCTTTTGATTTTGGTCTGAACTTTAAATGGGTTATTTTAACACTTATATTTATATAATATAGATCAAGCATATGGATGTCTTCCTGATAGGGTGTGAGGCTCTGCCTTAGTCTCATGTCTTTTACAACAGTGTTTTCTTTGCTCCAGGAGTATCATGTGCTCAGTTCACTCCATCCTGTAGCCCAATCTGACCTACTTTTCTGTCCCTATTGAAGAAAAGCACCCTCACAGCACAATGCTGCCACCACTATGTGTGACTTTGGGGATGATGCATTCAGGGGGATGTGAAGCTAGAATGGTTTCCACTGTACATACAATTTTGCATGCAAGCTGGAGAGTTTAGCTATTAATCTATCTGACTAGAAAACATCCTTCCACAGGTTTATTGTCCTCTACATGACCTTTAGATAATGACTTTTCTATGCAGGCCAGATTTGTACAGTTCACGGCATTAATAATAATAACAGTAATAGACACTTGCGGCCTTCTCAGACTACAAGCTTTCTTCTCTAACCACTAGCTACCGCTAACCTTAAAGGGAGCAGTCAGAAGTGGGATTCACACTCATGCCTTCATTCAGAGACCAGATGTCCAGTTTCTTTGGAAGGATTTGTTTTTTTTGAGTCTGTTGCCTTAGACAGATTAGGCATCCTGCTATAGTTATACTGAGAACAAAATCTCCCACCTGAGTCCTTGTTCTCTGCATCTCCCCCAAAATGACTATGGAACTCTGTGTTGATTTTCTGATGAATTATCCCCTTGTTCAGATAGTTTAGGTAGATGTCCTCTCAGATGTAGATTTCCTGCCCTATCCTGTCCTTTAACTTTTTATTCAAGGGCTTCTCTGTGCTTCTTTGAGATGTGAAGAGTTTAGGATTATATTTCATATTCCAACTATAATTTTACTTTCTCCACAATTAAATATGAAAACTAAATAACACAATAGTAGATTCTACAAACTGTATGACATCTGAAGAGAACTCATTCCAATGGATGTTTTTAGAGATCCAAAGCAAAATTGTATAACTACAGATACATGTCAAATTCTGAGAATTTTATTTGGTAGTACTAGGGATAATTCCTTTTTATTGCATTTCAAAAATATGCATCACTAAATGTTGCTTTATCAAATAGAACCCGAATAAAATACTCTGATGGTTGTGGTTGAAAGGTGACTAAATGTGAAAAACATTTCAAGGGATAGCAATACTTAATGCAAGACAGAGCATCTTGCAAGATCCAGACACATCTATTGCAGGTTTTGAGATTTCTCACAATAATATTTGACCCCAATCATTGGAGCTGCTGAAGCCACTACATTACTAGGGTCAAACACTCTGGTTCAGTTGCTGGCCGCTGCCTCTTCCTCCTTGGGCATCGGTTCCTTTTTGCTGCCCTGCTTGCTGTTGCGGTTCAGGCTTCCATTCAAGAAATTATCTCCTGTCTGTAGCTGAAAGTGCTTTCTGGTGCTCACCAGGGAGGGGTTGTTGACCAGAGTGTACAGCAGCTGCCAGTGCATCCTAGCCCGTTTGGAGCTGGAGACTTTGTACAATTTCTTCTCCTGCTGCACCAGCTGAATCCCTGTGGGGAAATAGAGATTATGATAGCACCACCAAGACATCTATACACATTAAAAGAAATAACCTTTAAGATTGAAAGCAGAAATTAGGTACTGAACAGGCCACTGAGGACTTGAAAGATGCTACGGAAAGTGTAATAATAGAAAGTAATCATTTTTTAATCCTCTGCCTGGTGGGAGCATACTGACTGTAAGCTTAAATCCCTTGGGCAGCATGAATATGTAGCAGGCAATTAGTGTAGCTCATCTGTTTAATCAGCTGTTGAAGGAGTAATTTTTATAATCAAATAGATGATTCCAGATAGATGCATTGTTTTCCAGATGCAAACAAGCGACATGTCCACAGCATGTCAGTAATTAGACTCAGTTGCACCTACATGGCTCAGCCACTGATGAGTCTTGATGGCTTTCCTGCTTCTTTCTCACTATGTGCGTGGGTGATCATCACTCACCTCTTGTTTGCAGCTGTGTTTATGATTATAGCTCAGCAGCAAAGCTCAAAGCAGCCCTACATGCTTTGGGTAATTAAAAGTATAGAATTGGTTTATCTAAATGAAAGACAAACAACAGCTTCAGCAGTGATGATATTGTCTTCTAGGTGTTGGAAGCTCAGAGTATTAAGGGGCCACTATTTTATTTATGGAAGATTTGATTGAGACCAACAGCAGAGCCTTAAATTATTTCTCAGTGAGACTCAATTTGTTCAGGGTAAATTAAATCAGAACTGTGAAGCTTTTGTCTTGGATGTGCGTGCTAGACAGTTTGATGATCTGATTATGTGTTACCATGACCCAATTTGAAACAAAACTAAAGGTCTTGCTTTCAGTGTCGATATTAGGCTATCATTTTTTTATCTTTAGCTGCAAGTTAGTAATTTTCCCCTCGTAATGTCCATTAATTAGAATTCTAATGGGAACTTCACAGTTGTGTTAGATGCATCTGCTTCCCCAGACTCATTATGGCTCATTAGTTTTCAGTCTCATCGGTCACACTGTTGGTTTATCAGCACAATCAACAGTGTTGTTTATCAGTACTATCAGTGCCAGCATGGTTGAATTAGTCACATTCTGTTGTCAGGTTCATGCACCTTAAGCTCCTTCTCAAACCATAGCTGGATAGAAATACATGGAAAATATTTAGCATACAGAACACCACAGATCCGACTTTCAAAATATAACAACTGCTTAGCTCTATAGCCCATCAAATGTCTCTATATGTCTTTTAGATTTAGCAACAGAAGCCTTTTTTTACTGACAGGTGTCTATAATCTACAAAGTAGAAAGGTTTTATCAGCCCATAATCTTGAGCTACAAAAACCATCAGTGCCATCAGTAAAAGTTCTTCAGATACCGCTCACATAGAGTGACTATCTCCATGTAAGGGTCAGGGTACATCCTGAACAGGCTCTCACAGGAAAACACAAACATCCAGAACAGGCAACCATGCACCAACATTCCCACATCTAAAGCTAATTAGACAATCCAGTCAACCTTATAGTTCTGTTTTTGGGCTGTGGAAGAAAGCTGGAGAACCACAGCAGAACTTCAGAAAGATCTTAGGCCAGGATTTAAACCCTGCACTAAATGAGCCACCTCTGCAGACTTTTCTTTAAATACCAATCATTTTAGAGTTTCTTGTTTTGTTAGAAAAAAAGCATAATTAGTCACTTAAAATACTGATTAATGTGTTAAACTTTTAGTAAGAATGCAGCTTATTAAAAATATGACAGTGTTTGATCTACAGTAACAGTTTAACATTTTCCCTTTTTTTGTTTGAATATGATTTAAAAAAAAAATAATGAAATCCATTTGTTTTCCTAACTGCTGTTTAACATAATTTATCTCTTGAATGGTTTCTGATTGGTAGATTAGCCTCCTGCAACATTTGGCTCTAGGAGATAAATTTAAAGAATCAAAACTACAAAACCAATTGAGCAGCCTGACCAGTTTGTCAAGTTTTAGTTGCGATAGATGTTTTGCTTGCATCGTTTGTAAAGTTTTGTTTAAAATCCCTGCAAAATTTGCATTTCGTTTTTAACCCTCGTTATTACAAAATTTGGAATCAAAAGTGGCGAGCTTTCACAAATGAAAAGTCAGTAACTGGAGCAACTCAAACAGCTTGCCTTTTTCAGATTGACGCCTTAGCATACAGGATCATTGTTAATGCAGAAAAGCTTCTCTCTGGTCCAAAGACAGAGTTGAAGGTGCTTGAATGCTGTAACCAAAACTAAGTAAAGAAAATATGCCTTCTCATTTCGTGTTCTATCAGGATGGTTTTGGTAATTGAAGCAGATGGATCAAATTCTGCTCTAATATCTTAAATAAGAAATTTTTTGTCTCCAAAACGGCAACTCTGAAAATAGATGATAGCTTGAGGCCGTAAACCTTCTTCCTTTCATGTTTTTTTTTTTAAGTCCTTTTTTACTGGTTATGCTTTTTTAAAGACATTTAATCCATATTTCAAGTGTTCAGTTTCATATTAATAAATCTTTTGCTTTCAGATTTCATAATAGTTTTGAGGCAACAATTAATCCCAGAAATTTACAGAATCTCTGAAATTCTTTGAATTCATAATATAAATCATTGGGCTGGGAAATTACAGAATTTTTTCGTTCAGACAGAATTTTGAAAAGAAAACGAACCTGATTTTGGAACCTAATATACCTTTATAAATATATTAATAACGCAGCAATAAGCACTACAACAATCTTGCTTGAATGAATGCTTGAATTTACTTTGAGATATTGTGCACAAAAAAACAACAAAAAAATTCTAAATATAGGCAGATTGAAAGAAGTGTTTCTGATATAAAGAGAATGCAGTGCTACAGACCCTCTTCAGCATCCCTTGACCCCTGTACAGCTTTGTTCTCCTGGTCCAAAGACTGAAGCAGCATCCCGCAGAAGGCCTTCATCACAGGGTGAGACTGGCTTACCTCAATCTTCAGATAATGAGCATAGCAGCGGTAGGCTGTAGACAGACACAGGGTGTGGGGGGGATATTACTCTGACAGGGCAAAAGCAATAAGCACGCCAAGCTACACCTCACGCTGGCTGTGAGGCAATCACACATAATGACTGCAGAATCGCACCTCTTTTTTCCAGCACCTGCTTTTCCTGACAACAGATGTCTTAAATTTGCAGCCATTTCAGAAATTGGTGCCCAATTAGAGTTTCTGCGCTGCACAGAATACAGATACAATCCAAGCTGCAGTGAGCTGGCAGAGCTGGAAAATGGATAGGATGCAAATGTTTAGCCTTTAAGTGGGATCACAGAATCCCTTTCTCGTTGGTTAAAAGGCCAGGTTTGAAATCCATGTAAAAAAAAAAATGCATTAACAAGTGTAAAAGCATGGCACAAGTACTCAATGATGTGTGAACACAATCATTTCAATTCAAATAGCTATTTAGGAAGACTAAAGACATGTAACCAGTTTCTGTGTAGATGTTTTCCGAAGTTGTAGACTCCAGAAGTGGTGGAACTTTAGTCAGATGCAACATGCCAACATGAAAATAATTGATTATGCATAACTTAAGCGTAACATCCACCAATATTTATGCACTTTTATGTTGAATAAAGCTATCTCAAAACACTTCCAGTTCTCAGAGATTGAAACTCTTGTGAAAAGCAAAGTGCATGAAGTGAAAAACATCTGCTAAGAGCTTATGAAAAGAAAATTTGGGCAAAACTATCAACCTGCTGTGTCGCAAGTTTTCTAAATCATTATTGTCATGCAGGAGTCAAAAGCAGAACACGGTTTAACTGTGCAAAGTCTGACCCATCCACTATTGCTAAACAGAATAGAGGCACACAAAAGAAAGTTTACATCGCTTTCCTCTTGCAGAAGGGGATAAAATGCAGAGGAATGCATGGCCATTTTTTTATGGTGGTGAAGCTAAACTTTCCTTTTAAGTTGCTTTTGGGTATTTAAGCCAAACATATTAATCTATTTTCAAAAATGAAGCTCACATTAAAAAACAAAGAGAGTCATGGTGCAATGTTAGTGGGAAAAACTGTGCAAAGAATGTCTGACTCTCCATCTTCTTCTTTACATTGGTGGATAAGTGTTGTGATTGCCTTGCTAGGTGAGTTGTTTTGCAGGTTTTATAAAAGAATAATTTTGCCTCTCCCTTTTTCTTGTAAATACTGAATTACTGTTCATGGCTCTGCAGCCGCCCTGCAACAGACTATCGATCTGTCCAGGGTGTACCTCGCCTTTTGCCCATAGTGTGCCAGAGATACCAGCCCCGCTGCAACCTGGACAGAATAAGTGGGAGAAGATGGATGGGCGGTTCTGCAGCCATTTATATTAACTAGACACTTAGGTTCCACTGCAACACTGTCGCTACCTCACTACGTTATACAGAATATCTGACTCACCCGGGTCAAATGCCTCCACATTGCGGTTAAGAAGGCTGATATCCATGCGTCCCATGTGGACAATATTGAACAGGGCTGTGATGATCATGCGCCAGACGGCCAGCAACACTCCAATCAAAACATTGACAGGAAACAGCAGATATGTCAGCAGGAACAGATTACCCCTGTAAAATAGGTCAGAGTGTATCAAACATGCAGAAAGACAGGCAGCTGTAAAAAAAACTGAGAGTGAGGGTTTAATAACTAAAGTAAAATACCTGTTGTTTAAATCTCGAGTGCCTGCTGTTCTCTTTATGAAGCAAAACCTAGCAGTGATGTGTTGAAGCACCACAGCTAGGAGAAGCATCAACCAGAAAGGCCTGCAAGGACCAGATCAACATTCAGACATTTCCTATTTTCAGAATGACTTATAAAGGGATTAGAAGCTGACAGGAAATGTTTTGAATTCAATTATCTCTGTGCAATCTCGTAAAATAAAAATAGTTTCAGGTTTGTGAATGTCAAACTGATAAAATTAAACATGGCCGTTTTGAATCTGTGGTATGGGAATCTGTATTTACTGCTTAGAACTAAAGAATGTGCTGGAAATGCTAAAAACATCCCAAAAAACAAGTGTGAGTTTAAAAGGAAAATGATGGAAAAAGGCTCACCACATGCTTAACAGGATCTGAAAGAGAATCAGATTCTGTCTGTACAAAATGGGTATGATGATGAGGAAGACTGCGATCATGAGGCAGAGGAAGAACACTAAGGTCTGGATGATCATACCTATATGAATCAAAAGGTTGAAATATTTCAGAATCTCACTTCTATTGTACAACACTGGGTGATAAAAAAACACAAAAAAAATGCTATTAGCCTAATTCTGTCTGCATGAGTAATTATATCATTGTTTAAATGTACCGATACAAATGTGAGCTGCTGTGAAGCTGGTGTAGCCCATCCAGCAGACAAGAGCTGGCCTGGATGCCCTGATGCTTCGCTGGCAGTTGTAAACATTATAAATATCTCCTCGGTAAAGCCCCTTTAGATTAGACCTAAAAAAGAGAAACACAATCAAGAAAATTTAATGTTGTGCGAAACATTATACATATTATAGAATTTAATATGAAAGGGGTCTATGTAAAAGGATACTGCTGAAATCCAATTCTACACTCGATTCACAAAGCCATTTCTTTTTATATGAATGATAATGAAAGCATTTTATTTCCCCTTTTAACTGCTTTTCTTAGTTCTCTATTTTGATAGAAAGATAAAAATATCCTGATTGAACCATAATGGAAGGAACAACAGCAATCTTTGGACCCCATCTAAAAAAAATAAACTAGAAATAAGGAAAGCAATTATTCAGTTGTGTTCTCTGACCTACCGATGCAAAACCATCGACCGCATGAGCAGAACCAAGTTGACCAAACAAGACAGAGTCATCGCTGAGATGTAGCACACTGCAGGGAAATGAGCATGATTCTGGTCAAAAAGTCATCAAAGTATTGAGTTTAAAAAAGATCATTAATCTGCTTGGTAAACTATCGCCGCTCTCACTTACCTTCCACACACCACATGTAGTAAACAACAATTCTGACAACTTCCTTTTTGTCTGGAGACAGAATAATCTGGAAGCCAGCTAAAACATTTGCAATATCTTCATCGACGCCAAACCGGGCTTTCTGCATTGTTGGCACCACAGCAGATATTAATACAAGACCCATCTGAAGGAAGAAGAAGAAAAAAATGTGTTATAACTAATTACCACCATCGTATTCATTGTGTTACGTGCTACTATTACTGAGACTTTATCTCTCCTCAGTATAAATGGTATACTTATAATAGTAATATTAATAAAAGCCGAATACAAGTGGTTATGTTTTATATTTAACTGAACATAAACAGAGGTATTTACCTGATAGAGAGTAATAAAAGATACTACACAAGATATTGCCAACTTCAGTGGGAAACGGAAAGCTGTTAGAAAAAGAAAATGCAATATAAAACATTACAATATTTCTTACCATCGATGCATAGAAGACGGTTAAGATAAAGACCACATTTACCTTCCTCTGGTGTGTAAATATAAGATTTCATAGCATCGGTTATCCGCTGTGTTAGTTTTGGTCTGTCTGTGCCCGATGTGCTAATGTTAGAAAGAGAATATAGGTATACCCAAGAGCTGCAGCGAATCCAACAGTGGATCCGGACAACATTTTATTCTTACCTGACTTTGCTGGGCCTCTTCTCTGAAATAATTTTCTTTACATAGTCTCTATAATAGCTGCTACTGAGATCCTGAAGGGAGAGAAAAGGGAAACATGGTGAAGCTGAACAATTTTGAAAATGCTAATTAGGCTTAGAGGTCCCAAATATATGCATCATATTTAGGGTATTTGTGGGTATAACACCCTGAGTGGCAACAATAAAGAACGACTTATGTGTACATTTTTTTCAAAAAGCTCAAATATCACTGGAAACTTTACTTCATGGCTGTTAAAAAAAACATGAAAGATTTATTCAGATGTTTCCGTTCAAATGTAAGTAATAACTCTTATGTCACTGCAAGCTGTTAAAGAAACTCTGGGTACAAGTTATCAAACTCTTACCACCTTCTTTTCTAAGTTAAAAAACTCTCATTTGGTTTAGTAACAAAAAAAGAGCCTAAGTAAAATAGTTTGGTCATGCTATTTGTGAGCTTGTAGATATGATTGTAAACCTGTAAATTGGAGGAAATAAACTCCATCTTGTGTAGCTTGTGCAGTTCTTTTTTTGTCCTCTATGTTTAGTTTTTTTTAGCATTCATTATGACAATAATATTAAAAATAAAATACTATAGTAATGATAAGTTGTTATTTCAACTAAACACCTCATAGAAAATATTTAAAAGACCTTAATGTAGCTCAGATGAAGGCCTGATACTTTGGGGGCATCACAATTCTTTTATGCCTGTTTTTAATTTATAAAGATTATGCAAAAAATCTCTATCTAATCAGGATAATCAGATGCATTTCTGAGTGTGAATTTGCCACAAGTTTGATGGTAGCAATGTAAAAACCCAGGCAATCACCTCACTGAACTCTGTCACCACCATTGCCAAGATTAGCGTGGAATAAAAACAGCATTGTGTTTTCCCCGCACCAAAAAAAGGAAAAAAAAAAAAACAACAAAAACATGGTAACCTTTTCATAATCTGATCAAGAGCATAATATAAACCAATTACGTCAAATCTGCTTAAAATGATTATGCCACTGCTGTACTGTGAGGGACTAATATTTTCAGTAAGCCTTGTTAGCAGGCAGCATAAACCCTCCTCACGTGCGCAGATTCAGAGTTAACATGCATTTTACAATATTATTTAGATGCTCAACTTAAAAGAGCACAACCAAGCTAAACCATCGTGAAACAAACCTAAGATAGGAGGAGATACTCCCTGATGAAAGCTCACCTCTGTGGTGTTGGTCCTTTCAGCACCATTGAAGCCCTTGAATAGAAGCAGGGGATACTGGAAACTGAGGAATGCTAAGCAGCATATCTGAGGCAGGCTGGAAAAGAGGGAGTAGTGCTTGTGTATCTGCAGAGCAATAAAAAAAACACTCTAGATCACTTGTTATGCAGTAATCTTTTCCCATAGCATAGGTTGAGGTGGGGTCCTAAATGTTAGTGAATATAAATATCTGAGGTTTTTGTTTCACTGTGTATTAAATGAAGTTATCACTTAAAAATTCATTTTGATGCCAGTAAGGAAACCAAAGAGCCCACACAACGTTACACAGGATGGACGTCGCAAAAAGGTTAATTAGGCATCTTTTTTCTTTAACAGACACACTCTAAAGAGATTAAAACCAACAAAATCCTTTGATTTAAACAGGATGACACTGCAACTAATCTGTTGGACAGAAAGCCATTCAGTCCACAAAAACACCCTAAAATCTTTGAACAAAATAAGGATTTGTGTAACATTTAAAGCCTTCCAGTAAACATCAGTGAATCTTTCAGGGTGGCTTAGGATTCATCTTTTCCAACTTCATTTCCCTACAGGCCAGTTCTTTTGGTACTCAGTGGGTTTCTTGAGCAGGACAGAGCTGCTTTGTTTTTTAGATAATCCTTTTTACACTGACAGACATCCCACACTGAAAGATTGTTAGAAAAAAAAAAACACACTCACACAGCTAGCTTTTCGTGCTTTAGCAAAAATGTTACAAAGATTGAGGCAAGTTTCTAAGTAATTTTCAAAGAAAAAAAAGAATATTACTCACCAAGGGGGTTTTGGGACAGTCGATCTTTTGCCACACCAAAACACTAAAGTGTGTCCATGATAAGAAGCTGCCAAGTACATAGCCAACTTTATTATGTAAAGTGCCACATGCCAGGAGAGGGTAGTATAGAGCGGGGTAGTAGAAAACTCCCAGGATCACCCAGTTCTCTGTAAATACAACACCTGTGTGTGAAACATCTCAAGGCGTGATGACATTTGGTTTTATCTTCACACTAAAGGTGGTTCTGATCTAAAAATGAAAATTCGGAGCCTGTTTTGATAAACACTTGCTAATTTTTCCAGCAGATGGGTGTTCTTTCTGGGTTGTGAAAACTTGTAGAGTTTTTGGTTTAGTGTAAAGAAGCAAAAGACTTAAAGCTGTGTATTATGTAATTATAAACACAAAGCTACTCAGATGTCTGAGTCAAACGGAAGGCGTGCTATGAAACACAGTAATCCAACT
>JAUZNJ010088123.1:0-10066 GCA_034780135.1 Jordanella pulchra | reverse complement strand
TATGTAATTATAAACACAAAGCTACTCAGATGTCTGAGTCAAACGGAAGGCGTGCTATGAAACACAGTAATCCAACTATATAACATTCTTTAGCTTTTAGAGTTCACTCCTCACCACCTTTCTTATGAGCTTAGCTCAATATAACAGAGTGTGCAAATGGTACATAAAAATGTTGCAGACAAGATGAGATTTAGCTTACGTTTGTTTGTGGAGTCTGTGGTGAAAGGGAGAGGATTTGGTGATACGAGCAGCCCCCACAGTTTGCACAACAGCACTCCAAACACAGCCACTGCCAGACCCTTGTGCTGCGTATGATCCAGGAAGTTGACCGGACTTAGAAGTAAAGCAACAGCTGATTAGTGCTTACATTTCACCAGACTAATATCTTAATGAGAGGCTTTTTTAACAAGACATTTCAAGACCAAGTGTCTGTATCATTTATTGTCTCTTAAGTTAAATAGAAGTACATACTGCAAAGTTCTGGCATCCTCTTTAAACATTTAACTTCAATCAAATGCAACAAATAAAAAAAAAAGATTTTTCTAAGCATTAAACTGTACACAGAGACAAACTGCACAGACACCAACAACACAGGAGAGAAAATCCATGGGATTGCGAACTGGTGTGTCGCTAACGACTAGCAGCAAAATGAGCGAATATAATACATTTCTACCAGTTTATGTGTTTAAATATTAAAAGAAATGTTTGTGAATGTAGCTTTCAGGTCCTTTATGTACCACTGCATAGATTTTCATTATGTGCTCCAGAGGCAGGAGATATATTTGATACTGAAACTTATTTATGCTCTAAGTGGATATTTAGAAACTCCTGAGTAATATTTTCAACCAAGCAGCTATAATTTACATATGGGGCCAAAATCCATTTTATATTGTTTTTTTTTTTTTGGTTAAGTTGTGACATTGTGTTAGCTGTAATAAAATTATGGCAACAGAGCATGGCTCACTTGGATAATTTTTCTCCTAATTTCCTATTGGAACCCATCTGAACCTAATAGGAGAGCCCACTTTTTGTTGTGCTCCTATGCAAAAAGCCAAATCAGCTCATTCCTGCAACTAGCCTGAATTCTACATGGTGCCCACATGCAGTACTGATAATTACTAGGATAATGGATCGAGTAATTTCTGTTGTGTTAATGGATGTTTGCACTTCAATAAAATGTGTTCAAACATTAGAATAACATGTTAACAAAAAGAAGCTGCATCATAAAATAAGATCAGACTATCAGAGGTGCTAATGAATATTTTAAAACTGCAGTAATTACTTAATTACACATGGCAGCTAAATGGATAGCAAACTCAGTAAGGCAGGAAGATTTCAAGATTTGAAATCAGACTTTGGGATATGTCTTTTTAAATATCCAACTAGGAATAACTGAAATACATCCACTAAATAGGAAAATTATTTATTTATAATCACATTAATTATCACATTAATTTATAGTAAAGTACACTCCCCCTCCCCCCGATTTTTTGGATGCTGAAATACTAAGAGAAAATATAAGAAAAATAAGTTACTCTGCCAGTGGTCTAGAAAATCAACTTGAATGACAATAATGATTAAAGAGCAGTTCAAGTCAAATTTTCCCTTAAAAATGTACATTTTATGTCTGATGAATTTTTTGATTCAAGCTGGAAGAACAGGGGTGGCCAATATCCATGGTTGCTCTGCGAATCAATTATGATTTTTATTTAAAACTCTGGATTTATGTGCCTCTAAACCAGAGGCACAAAAACTGACACAGCCTCTTTTGGTAAAGCCATTGCTTTAATAATTAAACACTGAAGAAGGAAAGCAATACTTAGTTGGAGGCTCGTAGTGCTAGGAGTGGTTATCATCACAAAATAAAGTAAGATACTTAAAATGGTTTTAATACTTGAATCTAAAATACATTTTTCTGACCTAAATCAAAATCACTCCAACTTTCTTAATTTAGTTTTAAATTTAGGGGCTGTTTTTTGTATTCTTAACTGGAAAGCAAAAAAAAAAAATCCAACTCAATGGAACAAATGAAATTTAAAGGAGCAATAAGTTATAATCACACCAAGTGTTTCCGATTGGAATAACCCCCAAAACACATGGAAACTCCTCCATTTTCATGTGTGCTCTGCAAGTTGCCAAGTAAAAAAAAATGAAGATGTGGCTCATGTAAATTCAAGATGATTCAGCCACAGTGAGTTCTGATCCAATGTTTGCAGGCTGTTGTTCTCATACCACTATAAATTACATGAATGCTACTCTCTTTTTGGCAACCATGGGAATTCTGATATGATTGGCTCAGAAACCAGGAAGTGAACAGGGGCTTCAAACCAAACAAAAGCAGTTCTGCATTCTACTGCTAGGTTTGAAAGGAGAACAACTTGACTAAGACTGTGTTGATGAAGAAAACTGATGGTTTTGAGGGAATCGTTTTTTCATCCCCGCTATCAGATGAGAAAGATTTTACTTTACTTCACAGTAAATTTCTTACATATTTCTGCTTTATCATTATTCATATTCACTGATAACATTCAAAACTAGATGAACATATTTTCATTGAAAAACAAGAAACAAAAGCAAAAACAAAAAAAACCCTCCAAACAAAAAGTTTGCTGGTCAGTTGGCCATCTGGTTTTGATGCATCCACTCCTTTAATTTACTGCTCTTTGCTCGACCACCAGATTAGTGTGAGCTTCCTAAAATCTCTTTTAAGAAAAGTGAAAACACAACTGAAAGCAAAATCAACATTCATGTCCACTCCTGATTTATGACGGGACAACTGAACTAATAGACAGTTTGATATCTGAAAAACAAAACAACCTTTACTCCCAAATGGCCTCTAAATGGGGTATTCCCTATCTAAACACACCTGTTTACTTTCTAAGCTTTAAACTATTCTAAAGTATTCTAGACCAGTAGCAAAGAAAGACCCTGTAAAAAAAACGGAATATGACAGTAAACCACTCATTAGAAAACATAAATTATACTCACCTAAGTAAACCTGGGAGCCCTTTCTGTCTATTCCCCACCGTTGTACGTCTGGCTAGGATGGCTAGAATCAGCATTATGGCCAACTGAAAGAACAGACATCTCAGTTGGCTTCAACTGCACCATGCAATGACATGTAACAAAAGGCTTAACCTCAGCCTCATTAGTGCTCCCTATAGATGTGGTCTGAGCAAAGTGTCATTTGTCAGGATGAGCGGTCACTGGAGGGGGTTCATTGACCTCTCTGACCTATGACACATTTAGGAAACTCTGGGCTGGGAAGAATGTTTTGCTTTTAACTGAGGCAGTTTAGCCACTTTGATTTTCTCCAAAGAGAACAAACTACCACCATACAGGGACGGAGAGAGAAATCTAAAGAGAATTAAAAGCAAGAATTAAGATAGCAGACATTGTATGCAGCATTGCTAATGATCAGTTTTTACAATATAAAAGCATCAATATTAGAGCTTTACAGTTATTACTAGTTAATTACAAATACGTGAAGTCTCTTTTGCAATGTGATTTCTTTACCCAATTGAAGCATGTATGACTTTTTTTCAAGAATTTTCAGGGGCAATCACATAGGAGCAGGTATTGGGCAACGTCTATAATTCAAAAAGTAAAGCGGAGTCTTTGTGTAGCCTCATTAAGCACGTTAGTGTGATACTGTGAGTGAGAACCGAACCAACATTATACTTACTGATATTGCTGTGATGCATATATGATATAGCATGTCATCTGCTGTAGGGTCACATGGTGGTATAGTTCTAAACAAAAAGACAAATTATTCATATGTTAGTAAGGACAAAAAATAGGCCCTTAAATATAAGGATTTGCGTTCCTACGCTGACCTTTGCTGTACCTGCTAAACGTTTCACATGTTTCAGTGTCAGGGTCATTTGTGGCTGAAACCTGGTGGTCAAAGTCTCAGAGCGGAGATTTGGATTTAAAAGGATTTTATTGAGTGTGACACAAGAAAACAAGAAAAGCCTTCAATATTGCTCCTGTGCAATAAGGGGGCCTGGTTCACTGACATGTTCAAATGTCAGACTTGCTGACCTTTACTGTCATTTTAGTACCGTGCTGTATATAAATTCTACACAAGCATTTGTAATTTTTTGTTTTCAAATTTTTCTAGTTTTTTTTTTTTGAAGAAATTTAGACCATTCTTAAACATGAAAACCCTTTAAGCTACAGCATTCTGTTCTCGGTCTGGATGTTTTTTGAGTGATGCTCCCTAACGACTTAAGCCTTATACCAGGCTTAAGTCTTTTGCTGTCTTTAACATTTATTTGTTTGTTTGTTTGTTTTTTTTAACTGACCAGTGCTTGATTCACTAATCTTTTTGTTGATTTTGATTAGAATCCCTGACTACAAGCATCCTCACAGCATGATGCCACCACCACTGTGTTTAAAGGTGGGGTTTCTTTCAAGGGTTGGCTTCATTCTTGTTCTCCTCCGTAAGACCAGATGTTTTTTGAGTGCACAAGACACAGGTGCCTTACAGATTTTCCTTCCTGTTCTGTTGTTCGCTGTGGTTTCATCTGTGGGAAAGCAATGTTTTAGAAGGTTTGTAGATATATTATAATCTTAGATATAATACATGTACAAGTTTGGTAAGTTGTTTATTAACCTTACTTTGCTTAAAATATCTACTGTGTTCCTTGGTATTTATGCTGCTATTTGTTCATTAATG
Source organism: Jordanella pulchra (assembly GCA_034780135.1). Taxonomy (NCBI): domain Eukaryota; kingdom Metazoa; phylum Chordata; class Actinopteri; order Cyprinodontiformes; family Cyprinodontidae; genus Jordanella; species Jordanella pulchra. Next base: position 5,385 of record JAUZNJ010088123.1, on the reverse strand, counting down.
TTTTCTGACAAACCCCATATTCATACTGAGTTAAAGTTAACAAAGTGGGGCTCTTAAGGCATTTGTTTTTTAAGGATTTCATTAGTGAGCATTGGACAAAAAGGGGGAGAATTTAAGTATGCGCTCCATAAAATTATATTTGCGAAAGCACTTATATCTGAAGAAATAGACTTGTTGAAATGCTAAATTAAAGTGAGATATTTTAAAAAGGTCAAACGGAAAGACAGCTTTGTAGATAAAAAAAGTGAATGTGTAAATCTCGAGATCCATTGTTGACTAATTAATGGGTACAGTAATCAAAACACCTTAAAGAGCTTCTCTTTTGCCACCAAATCCTACAGTCATAGGAGCAAAACACTCAGTTCCGTACCTGTTATGTTTCTGTCATATCCCTTATGTGAATAACATGAAAAGGAAATATGTTGGACTTAAATATGTGAAAGTTGACCTTAAATGTGCAATGTTGTTACATTATTAAAACCCTTGAAATCCATACGGAAAAAAATAGTCTATAAGATTTTTCTTGAACTTCTAAGCATTTTGGTAAAAAGATTCAGACAACAAATGTCCTCATTATCCTGCCACCTACAAATTTGAAAATGATATAGGACAGACATAATGAAATCAATCTGGATCACACACTGACATTGTCCCAACAGAAGTGTATTATGAGTCACCTAGTATCACAGTGAGAGGTGTATCTCAGAGTTAACTCCAAACAAAAGACTGGGAAACCACCACTCAACATTTAACAGAGGACAGATAGAGTTTAATTTGATGTAAAAAAAAAAATGAAAGGAAAACTTTCAGTTATAAGTTTTTTTTATACTTACTCTGTTTCCATTTTGGTTGGCAGCGGATCCAGATCCGGATACTCGTAGTCCAGGAGAGCATCCTTATCCATTGTGCTGTCTCTTTTTCAAACAGATCCTGTTACAAACAACTTAGAAAACTGTCCTCAGTCTCTAGAGACAAAAAGCTGTGATCCCCCTGCCTCAAGGGAAGGAAAGTATCTCCTAAGTCCTATGTTGGCCTCTGCCGCGGCTGCTGTTGCTGCACAGGCGTCCTTGTTCCCCTGTGTTTGGTCTACTCTCACTCAGACTCCACTACCCTCTTTCACAGCCTGTATTCAGGTGCCCTCGTCCCACCGTAGTACTGAGTATAATGTGACAAGTCCCAGCTGCTGCCTCCACCCTTCTTTAAGGCCCTGTTTCAGCTTAGGGTTACCACCAGCAAACCAAGAGCCTGCAGGAAAGAGTAGAGAGGGGGGCAAGAGTGAGAGAGGAGGGAGAAATGTGGAGAACTGGGCAACCAATCTGTAAGGCCACCCTTGTGTTAGGATTACATCGACTTTATAAACTCCACTGCTGTACCTGTTGCTTGTGGTTGAAGTGTTTTCGACTGTGCGTGGTTATAAAACTCCAGCTATGACTGTGTGGGTAGCTGTAAGCGATGGGTCTGTTTTATCAGAGCTGTTGGAGTTCCAGGCTGATAACAGGGAAATTTAACTGTTGTTCCTGATCGTCATGGCACAGGCTTATTTGCCAAAAAGGTACCCTGACTTAATAGTGATGACTCACCAACAGAACATGGAATACAACAGAAAGGAGGAGAAGGTTTTTAGAACAGAGGAAGTTCTTCCAAAAGGTGTTATCTCTTCAGCTTGATAACAATCAAGGCTCGTTCACTCAGTACTTTGCCATTTACAGATAAAGAAAGATAGTGTTGTCAGCATACACAGTGTTTTATACCAGTATGTACACCCAAAGAGCTTTTACAAATTATGTAACATTGCAAACGTCTGTGTGCTTCAGTTGGATTTCATTTGCCTTACAAACATTTAGCTGTGCATTATTATACGGTGAAATGAAAAGTAAAAACTATTCTCTATAAAACGGCTTCAAATACAAACATTTATTTCAGTCCATCTTAGTCACTATGTGGGGGAAGGTGAGTGAGACTAGTGTAACAATAAACTGAAGAATTTGTCCACTTCTTTGTAAATAAGTATAACTTGTTTAGAGTCGGTGGGAACACACATTTTCAAGTAAGAACATTGTCTCCCTGGTGTTCTTCCACTGATGCTCTACCTTTATTTTTAAGTGTATTGTCCTATCAGCAGGTACATTTTTAGCTAGACCTCTATTCCCATCAAGCCTGACCAATCTCGCTGTCATAAAAAATATCCTGAAGCATGATGGTGCCTCTACCATGTTTCACTAAAGAGATGGTTTGTTTTGTGCAGCGTTAGTTTCCTGCCCCTTGTAGCCATTTTCATGTAACAATGGCTTTGCTTTTAACCACTCTAGCATAACAAAATGTCAAGTGTATGATTAATAGTTATTCTGTTCAAAAAAATAGTTTACCTTATTGCAAAATCCTTTTGAATTCAGCACAACTATGAACAACTATTTTCCCTGTATTTCAGGATGATATTTCTTCACAAAAGTTCTCTAACGAACCTCGGAGGTCCTCAAAGAACAATAAACTCTATTTTCTAATTTGGTTGACTTCTACAGGGAGTTTTTAAAATTCTGTAGAATATTTGTTCCAAGTAGTGATCATGCACTACTTTTAATTGTTTTATCTTACAAAATCCCAATAAAATACTGTCAGGCTTGTGAGTGTAAATAAAATTTACAAATGGTAAAAAAACATTTAAAAGGCACAATATGTTATTATTACTGGTAGGAATAAGGGAAGTCATAGGTTAGATCCTGCTTAAAATCATCTTACTATGCAGCATAGTCATCATTTTTACTTGCATATCTGGTTAATTAAAAAGCAGAACACCGATATACAGTAAGTACTTTAACACAGACTCATTGCTGTGCATCTGTTTCATATATTTGAAAAAATATAACTTTTCATCTTTGCAGATGTATAAGAATCACTGTGTTGTAAGCATGCATTTTATTGTATATACACCAATAAAACCTCCCGATCTTCATCTTGATAATCATCATCATCAAAAGTAAGATAATGCATTATCATTCCAGCTCTTCACTAAATAGGGATGTGCAGAGATTACTTCTTCCTACTTCTTCAAAGGTTCTTGCTCCAATTTCAAGAGTTGGGACCTGTAGCCTCACATTTAAAACTTTATAAGCTGAAACTGTTAAAAGTTGTACTCAATGGAAAAATTGGATACTTTGAGGAACTAAGATATTTAGTTTTGACATTAAAACCTAATCCTTTATTCAGTATGTGAGCCAATGGACCAAAGATTTACTTTGCACACAAAGTCTTTACAACTGTTTTGTTTGAGAAAGGATTGAAAGTTTCAAATGTAATAATCCCCCCCAAACACATTAATGTGCTTCATTCTAGTTTACTTCATTGTAGCTCTGTTTTTATTCCAGATTCATGTCAGTGCTTAGGGAAACCTCCAAACCGTCTTCTGAAAGGTTTTCACACAGGATTCTTCTTTGCTAAGCTTTAACCATCCTCCAAACATTTCAGACTTTTTCCCATTTCCTGCCATATCATGATCCTACCACCACCATGTTCTACTATAGGGACAGAGAGTTTAGGATTATTTGTGGCATTATTTTTATATATGTCCATCCATCCCTATTGACGAACTGGAAACAAAGGTACAATTAAAACACGTTTAAATTGAACACACATATACTTTATAATTCTGGTGACTCTTAAAGGCAGTACATTTGACCAGATTTTATTTAGGGCCAATAAATATAGGGGGCTGGAAATAAACTGTAATTTCCACCTTAAGCTTATTACTTAGTATTTTGTGTTGGTCTGTCAAGAAGCAAATTCAATAAAACTCAAAGATGAATTTGGAGTTTTTGTTTGTGAAAGAGATCCTTACCCAACAGAGCATTACCTATCGAGATACATTCCATAAAGATGTTTTATAACTTTAATTACAACCAGACCAGGTGACAAGATTAAAGTTGCCTAACACCAAAATACAATAGAATGTCTCTTTTAAGAGAGATGAGAAAATAGCAGAGTAAGTCACCAAATCAAATGTGCTCCCAAAGCAGAAGCAGCCCACCAAATAAAGGGGTCACTGAACAAAGAATGCTTTGAACAGTTATATCACAGAGAGTTGGTTTGATTGAGTAAGACACTTGTATCAGGTTTAGGAAGTTGACTCAAAAGCCTTTTTTTGGAAGGACCTACATTAAGCACTTGTAAAAACAGAACATAATTGAGCTACCGAGTAACTAATCCATTTTTAACAATGTAAACATGCACAGCAGCAACACAGACAAATCATGCATTAACAAAGCAATCACAGAAAATATCTCCAGAGCTTTCCCAATGTCATTTAAAAAACTGAAAAATGAAAAATATTCAGTTAAAATATAAAAGGTTTTTTTTTAATGCGCTCAAAACTGGATGAGAGTCAACTTTTCTTCTCTGGTTTAAAAAAAGTCAAAAACCAAATCCTATCCAAAGAGAAACAAGTCTAAAAACTGGATCTGGTTTGACAAGGTTGATAAAGGAACAAAATGCAGAAAAACAGGAGGTAGAAATAAAAAAAAGCAAAGAAAAATAAACATTCAAATACCCAAGTTAGAGGTTGAACAATCCAAAAGGGAACATCATGGACAATAGGAAAAAGTCCAAAAACAAAGGCGAAACCAGGTACATAGAGGAATGACAACAGAATGAACCAGTAGTGACTGAAAGTACCAAAGAAGTGTATTTACTGAGGTACAGAATACAGAGGTGATCAGTGAAACAAGAGACAGGTGGGAGGAAGTGAAAAGACCAAAGAACAGAGGCAGTATAACTGAGTGAATGGCAGAACAGGACCTAAACACAGACACTACAAAACAGTAGACAAATAGAACATGACCCAACATGAGAAAAACTCAAAGCACAAAACCAACCGGAGACTGGGAAACTTAAATAGGAGGTAAAGAAAACAAGAAGCTAAACTCCACAGAACTGAACATAAAGAAACTAACCCAAAAAAAAGAAAGAAAGTGTAAAAAAAAGACTATAATTCTACATTCATGAAAAACTAAAGCATTTAACTGAGTAAATGCAATTCAACCAGTCCATGCCAGTTTTATAATATTCCTCAACAGGTAGACTGCTACACCTGCAAAGACCCAATACTACGTCTGTAGGAGGCACTCATTCTTTCATGCACCTCAAAGGTGAAGTCTTACTTTCTCACCTCAAAACAAATGCAGGCAAACCAGAACAAATAAAATATTATATGTTACTTTTTAAAACTTTTTCATGTTGGGAAAATTGAAAAAAAATTAAATCAGGTCTATTTTTCTGGTAATTTGACACAAACACCTTTAGGAATTTAATATGTTGGTGAATTATCTATCTATCTATCTATCTATCTATCTATCTATCTATCTATCTATCTATCTATCTATCTATCTATCTATC
>JAUZNJ010088112.1:0-22880 GCA_034780135.1 Jordanella pulchra | reverse complement strand
CCGCTTGTTTTATGCATATAAACTGCTTTATTATAATTATACAGGGTCATTTAAATATTAGATGAACACCGCAATGAGAGTAGAACAGGAAAGATAGAACAGAAAAAAAGAAAAGATGAAAGAGACAGGAGATAAAAGGGAGACAATGGTAAAAACAACTTCAGATCTGTGGATTTCATGTAGGAGATAGATTACGGCACCCTAAATTTTTTACGCTCTTTGAACTGCTTCAATATTAAAGAAGTACACCAAACCTCAAGATATTTATGTTTTATGCAAGCTCTGTTCAAAGCAAACAAAAGGTTTGTCCCACTTGATATTTAACACGAACACAAACTCTGATTCTGCTCTTCAGCTATTTCCATGCTGCTCTGTTTCACACTTTGGTAATTTTGCTTGAGGTCGTCTCAAGCCAAATGCTATATGTCCCTTTCTTTTTATATTTGCACTTTTAAAAGTAAAGGTAAAAGAATATCAGACCAGTTTTGTTTTCTTCCATGTCTTGTTTGTAAAGGTATATTAGCTGAAGAAAACAATAAACATCACAAAAATAAATTTCCATGGCTTTATGTAGTTGTAGTAGAAGTACCACCACAATCTTTGTCAAATGTAGTTTTTATTGTAAGCTCCTTTTGCAAAAAAAAAAAAAAAAATATAGGATTTTGTTTGTTTTCTGTAGTAAGAGACAGAAGAAGTAAAAGAAAAAATCAGTGTAATTGTAAACGGATATGTCATGAAAGACTTTCGGTCATAGGCGACCGCTTTAATCTCACAAGTAAAAAGGTATTTTGTGTTTTTTTTCAGATCTGGCAGTGGATTTTGGGTCGACCGTTGTCCCCCGAAGTCACATCCTTGATGCTCCCTTCAGTTCGGGCCTGCAGAGGCAGTTTTCTCGCTACTTCGATGAATTTGAGGAACTGCAGCTTCTGGGAAAAGGAGCCTTTGGAGCAGTAATTAAAGTAAATTGCACCCTTTTTTTTTTTCTTTTCGAAGTAAACATAAACATCACAATAAATCTGCATTTTCTTCCGTTTGTGCTGTTTTAATGCACAGGTTCAAAACAAGCTGGATGGTTGTTACTATGCTGTAAAGCGAATCCAGGTCAATCCAGCCAGTAAGCAGTTCAGGCGGATCAAAGGGGAGGTGACGCTGCTCTCCCGCCTGAACCACGAGAACATTGTCCGCTATTATAACGCCTGGATCGAGCGGCACGAGTTGCCCTCCACAGGAGTGCTGAGCCACAGTGACGGCTCGGAGCCTCAGAGCACACCTGGTAAACATGTGCAGCGGTGTGTTCCACCCCGACGCCTCAATGAGCTCGGCCTGCCTGACAACGTAGAGGACCTTGCCCCGCCCCCAGCTCTGTCGAGCTCTGTGGAGTGGTCCACCTCCATTGAGAGGTCCTCCAGTGCCAAGTGCAGCGGACACCAGTCGAGTGACGAGGACGAAGATGATTCTGAGGATGATGTATTTGGAGCATCGTTTTTGTAAGTTTCAGGGTTAGAGTTTGGGTTGAAAAGTGTTCATTTCTTTTGTATAAAATTTCAACACATTCCTAATGTGTTTTTTCTTCTTTTTAAATCTCTTTTCAGGCCCTCAGATAGCGATTCAAGGAGTGACATCATCTTTGAAAATGGGGATGACAGCACAGATGAGATGTCACAGGTTTGATCATTTTCTTAATCTCTGTTTCACTGTGTTTAATAAAAGATTTTAATATCTATTCCATGTATCTACAGCAAGTTAACAATTTAGATATGTTAATTATGTGAAAGGCCAACTTAGGTTGGGAGTTAACATTTCGAAGAATCTATAAATAAACTCTGTTTAGAAAATCAACTACATTCAGCAGTAAGAGCATCTAAAAATATGTGTTCCCATTTTAGACAAATAGTAAAATCAACTAAACTCGTATAAAGAAACTCGTCCTCAAACGTCCTTCAGTGTTTTTCGTGTCTTTGAAATTGTATCATAGATAGATGATGACTGCTGTCAACCTGTCATTGTTTTTCATTTAGTTGACACTTCTTACTTATGTTTCCTGCATATTCAGCAAAATGAATAGAGATAGATAAGGGGTTCGTAACAGAACATGCTTTGGTGTAGGCAGTCTTTTCTCAGGTACGCCTGGGATCGTCCTTCACATTGAGTCATTGAGGCTGCAATTAATGCTGTCCTTTTAAAAATACTCATTTTAAGACGTGTGTTTTGGATGAGTGGTCGTCTTTGGATCCAACTATTGAACATTGTGTGTTATTAGAATCATGGAGAGGAACTTTTGGCTTGATTAGGAGCATTTATATCAGACTTTTAATAAGGTTGTATTATGGTAAGAACTTTATGCTGTTGCATCTTCACTCATATCACAATCATTTTTACTCAGGCTACCTCACATATGCGATTAATAGTTCTTTGAAATGTTGAAGAGTTAGTGACTCTTCCACATTCTTCAAGAGTGAAATTAGTGACTCAAAGTCCTTTTGAGTCACTAATTTCACGCAATTCATTTCTGCTGTCAAGTAAGTCATTTCCTAACCACTAGATGGCCTGAGTGAGCACAAGAAACTCATACAAGTCTTCCTGGCATAGGAGCATCACTATCCATATCCAATATGAATATAGGCTATACATTAAATCCACCTTCTTCACTGATGATGATCTAACAACATGTATGCCATTTAGTTTTCCTTTAGCATTAAATTTGCATTGTATCCAAGTTGTTTATTGAGAACATATTCAGTAGTAGCAGTAGGTAAATGTCACCACTCATTGAGCTACAGAAATCCTGGAAAGTCCTTAATAGGGTAATAAAATTTGATCCTACCCAAATCTGGGAGCCCTGGATGTAGATCTGCCTATAATAGGGATGGAACTTTGAAACACGCACAGAACACGGACATTTTTTATTCAGCATTTCTCCCGGTTCAACGGTTTGGGTGCATGTGACACGTGGGTGCTGCGGGAGTAATCCTCACTTGTCACAAAAACAGCTTTATATTTAGTTTTAAAGCTAATATCAGCAGATACTAATCATTGACGATAATATTGTGCATCCTACCCAATAGTGGTTTTACACTACAGCACTCTTTAATCTACACACATTTTTACATTGATACACAGATCAGTATGCAATGTGGGATTAAATGCCTTACCCAGAAGTGGGAGCTGGATTTAAACCCAGTTTTCAGCCCGCAGTATCAATACTGTTCCCATTGAACCACTGTTGCCCACATGAATTAACTCCCATCTTGTTTTTTGTGATCGATGAACCTGCTTTTGTTTATCTTTCTGTTAGACACACCTGCACTGTGGGACAGCAAAGGAGATTCCTATTATATTCTGTTCTATTTTCGCTGGGGGTGTCCCGATACAACTTTTTCATTTCAGATATGATACCGATATTGCAGCTTCGAGAATTGACCAATACTGATATTGACCCGAATCATACATCCTTCTATGAGTTATTTTGTTCTGTAGAATGTTAGAAAAGGCTTGATCCATTTATGCTACTAAACCAAAAAATAACAGTCAACAACCATATGTATGAGAAAAACTAACCCTTATAATGTTGACCTATGGGTTACAGAAATTTTAAACAGAAACAGAGTGTTTCTATCAGCATGACAAAATCAGAGATTTTGGATGCAGGCTGATAAAATCCTATATATATGAGATATATATGAATGTTTTGTTCAATATTGGGCCAATATCTGATATTAATATTGGATCTGTATGCCACTAATTCTTGCAGTGGTGACTTCAGGCTGGAGCCAAAAAACATATTGTGTTTTTCTTTCCAGATGGAGCCAAGAGAAACACCGTCGACAGCCGACACAACTGAGACCTCAGACTCTGATCATCATCTTTCTATAGCGCATTACTTGTACATACAGGTCATCATTTTGCTTCTTATCTATTCGACAAAAAACTTCTGATCTATATTTTATAACCGTAAAGTCGAGGGAAGATAATTTAAAACATATAAGAAAGCTTTCTTAGCATTTCTAGAATATTAAACATTACTCGTATGTTTCCGATTCATTAATTGGACAGAGATAACTTTGTTTTATAACCTCAGGTTGGATAACAATTTGAATAGTTTATCAATACTAGTATTAATGAGTTCAGGGGGCTCCCACTGATCCAGTTAAAAGTCTCTTTTAGAATAGAAACGTCTTTTAATGATAAGAAAGAAGACATCATTTTATCACCAGAGTCTGTCTCTATAGGACAGCCGCCATGAGCAGAGAATGTTAATGTTTTTAATAGCCGTGTATGTAAGATGTGTGTTTGTAATGGGCAATTAGCTAAGTTTAAGCATTTTCGATTATTAACTATGAAATAATGTTCTCTCTATATTTCATGTTTCATTTATATAATATTTTACTATTATTATGATGCACAGATAGAAGTTTACCTTTTATTTTTTATTTCTTTTCATTTTCTTCTTATCTGCTTTAGATTTATAATTTATTTAAATCTAAATTCATAATTTCCGATAAATATTCTTAATAACGCAACTGAATGCTGATTTATTGATTTCTTGCCCCGGCAGATGGAATACTGTGAAAAGAGCACTTTAAGGGACACAATAGATCAAAGTTTGTACCTGGACAGGAATCGGTTATGGAGGTTGTTCAGGGAGATCCTGGATGGTCTTGCTTACATCCATGAGCAGGTTTGGAACTTTTTAAATAAGCTCTAGAGTGCATTTTTAATCGATATTTTCTGTCAATTATGGTTTTGTTTCTTCTCTCCCCCTTACATAACTTTTGGTCACACCTACAGTATATTTATCTCTGTTTTCTCCTGCATCAGTCAGAACTGAAGAAGTCTCTTGAATGAGAGGCGAAACATCTTATAGAGAACTACACGTCCAGTTGCCTAAACTGAACTTTCCTAACTTGACCATGAACTGGATGACTGAGAACCTTCACCGATATATCATTTAGGTTATTTGCTCTTTTTCAGGGTATGATTCATAGGGACCTGAAGCCTGTGAACATCTTCCTTGATTCCCAGGATCATGTGAAAATCGGAGACTTCGGCCTGGCCACAGATCATCCTGCTAATGTTGTATGTAGAAAAAGTTTACCTAACTGAAAGTGTAAAAACATTTTACCAACCTTTTTAAAAATGTGTTTTATCAGGCAGCAGGGAAGTTTGAGCTGGAGGACAGTGGCTCTGCTGTGGTGCCCAAACCAGACCCTTCAGGTAAAGTTTGGTTTTAGCAAAAACTTTTTAAGCTCTGATATCTATGAAGGTTGATGCCCAACCATAATACCTGCTGTTGTTTTTGTATGATATCCTTCAGGTAACATGACAGGAATGGTTGGAACAGCCCTGTATGTCAGCCCAGAGGTCCAGGGAAACACCAAAGCCACATATAACCAGGTAAGACGATTCAATTCACTTTTCTGGACCAAAGCAGAATCATTCAGTTTGGTTTTCCTTTCCTTACAATTTAATTTCTTCTTGATGGTCTTCTTTCTCCACAGAAAGTTGACCTGTTCAGCCTTGGTATCATTCTCTTTGAGATGTCCTACAGGCCTTTTGTAACCGGTGCAGAGCGCATCTCTGTCCTGAGCCAGCTACGGACAGTACGTCAGGATGAGCAATTAAACCAAATGCTTTGATCCAAACTGGACTGCTTGTTCACTTCCACCTTTTTTTAACACTTTAGGAGTCAATTTCATTCCCTGGAGATTTTCCTGAACATGAGCAGGGAACCCTGGTGAGAACTGCTTCACAAATCATGTTCAATTCTCTGTCCTCATTACTTTTGAAGCTGCAGTCTAAAGACCTGTTGTCATTTTCCACTATTAGAGGAAGGTAATAGAGTGGCTGCTGAAGCACGACCCCGCCCTTCGACCCACTGCTCAGGAGTTGCTGAAGAACGAGCTGCTGCCACCGCCTCAGATGGAGGAGTCAGAGCTGCACGAGGTGTTGCAGCACACCATGGCTAATATCAACGGCAAGGCCTACCGCACCATGGTTGGGCAGCTGTTTTCCCAAAACACCTCACCAGTCATGGATTATGCTTATGACATGGACATGCACAAGGTACATATGCTTAGCAAAATAATAGGTTTTACATTCTCATTCATGTAATCTATAAATAGGCTGGCTATCCCTTAATTCATCGACATTTTTAAGATTCTTTTTTCCAAAAAGGATAGAATTTCCACATATTCCATTTAAAACACATTCTTACTCAAAGTCTCTATAAAAGTTGAGCAATTCATTTTTTTTAAGCAGCCTTTAAATCTCAGCAGCATGATTATATGTTGAGGGCATAACAGAATTTATATTGCTGTAATATTATCAGGTGCGACAAATCCCCATTTTCTTCTTACCGTTCTCACCTGTGTCTCCATCAGCCTGTGATCATTAATGATTTGGGATTTGTTAACCCTGTAAAATACATAACAAAATTCATAACATTTGGAATTTATAAGCCAACAATTATTGATCTCTAAAATCAGTTATTTGCTATATGAATGGTGCACACACTGATAGTGAGCTGATAGTATTTTCACAATATATTGCGCAGCCAGAACTTAATGGAAAACAAAATATGTAATTAAGTCCTTTATTTGTCTGAGAGACCAAAAACTGTCCTTTTTTGTCACAATATCACCATGATCAATGTTGTTATTGTAGAACAGCTTGAATACTAGGTTAATATTTTTCAGATGTGATGCAGGCTGATTCTGCATGCATGGTGGCTCATTTTGACGTTTAGACAGATTGTTATGAAGAAAACAGGAAAGAATTGGAGAATTTGGTATATCTGTAATTAAGCTTCAACCTCAGACCTATGTCAGTTCATTATGCTGGAATGAACTGACCTGCAAATGAAGTCCTGCAGAAATTGTCATCAGGATCCTAAAAAATACTCGGTACCGTCAAATAAATACATTTTTTTTCTGCTTGAATCTTCGATAATATTCAAGCTTTTGCAATGATAGAACATAGTCTGCTGGATTTTGTAGTACTCAAAGTCAACAAACCAATGTAGCCCACAATACATCATTTGAGATCTTATACTCTGAAATATTTAGTTTTTCTCCTGTTTAGCGACCCTTTAACTCTCTAGGACTGACTGATATTCTATGCTGCATTGCACTGTCACCTAAACATGTGGAAATGATTTAAAACCTTGTGTGGCAATGGATCTTATTTTAACTCTGTTGAAACTGATCAGACCCAAAACTAGCTAGAAAATGCAGATATTTCCTTCTTTGTTTTTTAGTTTGAAGGTTTATTAAATGAAGGCCAACATTTTGTAGAGCATTCCTTGGTTGCTACAGATGATCTTTATTTGTTTTTGGGCTCTTGGAATAAGTTGCCAGTCCTATAACTTAATTACATTTTAATTAAGTATTACTATTTTATTGAATGGATCACTTTTGTTGGTGGCAAGCATGAAATTGCTACAGCATAGGAAGAGATTTTCATTTAAAAACTCTCTTGTAAGGGAATTTTAAAATTGAAGTAAATCATTGTAAATATTACCTAAATAACCAAAATTTTTTTTAGTGTTGTTAAGTTTTACCTTTGATATTAATATATCTGTAGCAAATCTATTTCCCTCTTCTCTGTTTTTCTCCTTTCTACCTGTAGATGTCACTACAGAGCCATTTTTTTTACTGCTCCTTCACCTTTATTCCATTCCTACAAACATACAGTTTATACCATATAGACTTCTCTAACAAAGGTTGTTTGTTTGCTCTCCCTTCAGGGCAACTTCAACTTTAGCAGCGCCAAATTGCAGCAGCATGTGTACGAAAGCATCACTAGAATCTTTAAGAAGCACGGTGAGCACACCAGGCCTGTTTAACGTGTGTGTGTCTGTGTGTCAGAACACGATTCAGTGTTTACCCTCCATCCCAAACTTCTTGCACCCTTTGACCTGCTGTTAGTCTGTTTTGAAGTGCCCAACATCTGGTGCAGTGTGAGCCTGCTAAACAATGGGCTCATTGTCGGCAGCACAGATTCTATGCACGTGTTTGTGTTGCTTTTCATCCTCAAGCCGTAATCGTTCTTATCTGTTGTATGCATCAGCTCTCCTTGGGTTTGGGTTTTATGTTCTACATGTAATACGTAATGTGTCCTCAGGTGCGGTACGTCTACATACGCCACTGCTTCTCCCCAGAGACAGGAAGTTGTATGATGGCAGTGAGCTGGCCTGCTTCATGGACCACAGTGGAATGCTGGTCACTCTGCCCTTTGACCTTCGTGTGAGCTCTACCACCATACCACACACATTCCCACATGTGCGGATGTCTGTGCTTGCATGCTAACTATACAGCCTTTCACAGAAAAGGCAAATAGCCACAGATTGACGCTGCAATTAGCAGCTGCCTCAGGACTAAATGATTGGGGCGATACTGTGATTGATTACATCTAAGCATATTCTGAATTTACTGTCTTTGCTTTGGCACACAGACTCTCAACTCTTTCTTCCCATCAGATGGCGTTTGCGAGATTTGTTGCCCGCAACAATATAACGCAACTGAAGAGGTAAAGTTGGTATCTAGTTTTAATGCTAAACGCCTCCTGAGATCGTAAAAGCAAAGTGGAATTTTTTGTAATATTTTATTGCTAAACAACCCTGTTTCTAGTAAAGCTGCCATGCTAAATTATTTTATTTTTTATTTAAAGTATATGTAAATCCTGTATCTATAATAATATAGATCTATAATATCTATATATCTATAATAATTTAAAAATATTGAAAAAAGGGCACAAGGATTTGCTCGTATGTTGCATCTGTAGTATGTACTGTAGCTCATTTTTATTTATAAGCAACAGATTAAAGGGGACTGTGTTTTTTTTTTTTGTTTTTGTTTTTTTTTTACGATGTGAAAACCTAAAATCAGTGTTTCTTCTAAAATTGAATATTACATAAGACTAGAAAATGGATTTTTTATACTGAGGTGTTTGTCTTAAATACTTTATTTAGTCTCCTTTGCATATAATACTGCATAGTCGTACTAAAGGGACAATGTCACTTCTTTAAAGTTTCCCAAGTTTTGTGATGTCCTAAATGATACCAGAATGATTTATTATCTTAATAATCTCTCAGTTTTAGAAGTTGGTACAATGTCTCTATTGTTTTGATTTATTTTCCCAAAAAAAAAAAAGAGACCGAAACTTTAAAACGTATCCTCCACAGTCGTTACTGTTTGACCTGAATAGAATATTTACTGTATTCTGTGTTAAGATGCTTTAAAAAAGACAGAGGTTTTAATCAGCTAGTTTTACTTTTCGTGGGTCAAATCTACGGCAACCAAACGATGAAAACAATTTTCAGTGTACTACATTATTTTTTGATTTGCAACTGCATCAGGTTATTTTGTTCATCTTCTCCATCTTTAAAGAAATTTGCTTTAATACAGAATCCGTTTTGTTTGAGTTTATAATTCGTACCTCTATCAAAAAAAAACGCTTCACATATTTTCTCTTCTCCTTGGAGGAAAGTAGAAACCAACATTAACCAAGAACAGTAAAGTTTTTACCTCTATAAAGTTGACCTTGTAAGATAAAACATAAAGCCTGTAGGGTTGGTTGTTAAAATTGGATTTTAATTTTTCTGATACTATGTCAAACATTAGGATATACTGAGAATTTATCAAAAGTGCTCCCATCCTAAGTGGAAGCAAAGTTACTGAGTGTTTTTCAATTTCCATCCAGGTACTGCATTGAACGTGTCTTTCGACCCAGAAAGCTGGATCGTGCACATCCAAGGGAGCTCCTGGAGTGCGCGTTTGACATCATTACACCAGTGTCCAGCAGCCTGCTCCCTGATGCAGAGACCATTTACACCATCTCTGAAGTAGTCCAGGAGTTTCCTGCTCTTCAGGTTATTTTGTATTGTTTTAATCGTATTACCTTTGCTGCCTTTCTGTTTTCAGATGGACGTAATAGTTTATGCACCTTTCTGTTATTCTTCTATGTCCTCCTCCAAATTCCATCAGTTTAGCTTCAACTTGTGTTTTTTCCTCCTCACTTCCCACTTACATTCCTATCATACCAAAGCATGTGTAAGCATGACTGATTTACATTGTATTTATTGTTTATGTTGTAAATCTGTTATGCGTAGCTTTGTCCACTTCCTTCCCTCCCTTCCAGTTCAGTCCATTTCCTGTCCGCATCCATCACAGCGCTGCGTCAGTCTCCAGCCGCAGCTCTTTTTCCACACCTTATAAACCCAGACAGCCTCGTGTCTAGCCTCTATTACATCCCTCATGCATCCTGTTTCTGATCCGCTTCACTGTCCTGGTCTTTGTGTCAAAGCCTTAAAGAATGTTTGCTGCCGGACACAGCAGTTATTATTCACCAAGGTGCTCATTGTACGAAGGTTGACTGTAATTGTGGCTAAGAGGTTAAAAGGTGTCTTTGTGTTTTCAGGAGAGGAACTATAACATCTATCTGAACCACACCAGCCTGCTGAAGGCCATTCTGCTCCACAGCGGCGTCCCAGAGGACAAACTGAGCCAGGCATCCAACATACTCTGTGATGCTATGGTTAGTCGGCTTATATTACATATGACATTACCTGAGGACAGCAAAAAACTCAAACTGTTTATTCAATAAGTTTTAAATGGACCACACACTAGGTTTAGATACTGGAAATACAAGGTAAATTACCAGTATAATCCAGTTCATACATTTTTATATCTGAGAGTGATCTGGAGACTAATTATGTTTGTGAAAATATTGTTTCCAGTTTATTGTCTTCAAAGTATTATAAAGCATTTTCAAATCATTTGAAGAGTCTATTAGTCTTTAGTCAGTAAAAAAATACAGCGTAATAAAAACATAAGACAGTTCCTCAGAGTTGTTTGATGGGAAAATCCCTACAAAGTTAGATCTGTGTAAAACTCAGAGATATGGTGCCTTGCAAAGGTATTTAAACCATGAAAACGTCACTGTATGACGTTTTGATTTGATTGTTATCGATTCACAGAAAAATGCAAAAGAGTTGTAAATTAAAAGGTGGGTTTCCAAAACCATGTGGGATGGTTTTGTATCCCCTTTCCTGAGTGAGTATGCTGTAGATCCCCCTTTAAAAGTCTATAGTAGGGCTGTACCAGCTGTGCAAATCAAGTACTGACATTTTCTTTATTCCTCTTCACTCAGTCAAGTTGGATAGAAAGCATTTAATGAATAGCTTTTTTCATAATTATGCTTGATATAAACCATATAATTGTAACTATGGATACATCATTTTTTATGACTGTTGTCCAGGCGTAAATTAAAGTCTTCTGCTGCTTTTGACAGCTTTTGTCATAGTATTTCTGCATTTAGCTTCATCCATCTTCTCTGACAAGCTCCTCTGCCCCAGTGTTTCTAACATATACGTTCCCACGACATGATGGTACCACCAATATATTTTAGCATAAGGATGGTGTTTTATATATTTTATAGAAGCCACTAAGATAGTTTTTGTCTCATCTAAAACACACTTATATAAAACACCTTGTGAAAAAGTTTCAGTGTTGTATTTGTAAGATACTTATTGAGCTGAAACCTAAGAACTAAGCTGTAGTTTCTGTTGGAACCCATTTAAATTTTAAACTTTTAAATTATGTGGTAGAAAGAAAGCTGGGACAAGCATATCTTTGTTTAAATGTGGAGGGCTGAGGGTTTGAGCTTAACCTGACGCCTTGCAATGGGGTAAATAACCGAATACAAAGGTGTTGCTGTTGTTCATTCAAAGGCAAGCCCCCTATTAAACTACGATGGTGTTGTTTTGCATGAGCAGAGCTGTTCATAAACAAACTGCTACAGCCACCCCATATAACTAAACTGATCCTCGCTATTGAAGTTTCTTGGTACAAAGTCTTTCATTTTAATTTGGTTAGAGGGACGAATACATCTTAGAATGTATTTTTATATTGGAATATATCCTAGCAAATATTGTAACATTAACTGTATTCCCTCTTCTTGCCATATTTGCTGCAGAATGAAAAGCTGACCAAAGGTGAAGTGGAAGCAAAGTTTTGCAACTTTTCTCTCTCAACCAACAGTGTAAGTGTTTACTTTGTGTATTTAAATATGTTCAGGTTTGAAGAGGAAACATTGTTTGAACATCCAGACGGCTAAACGCCACTGTTGCATTGTGTTTTCAGCTCCAAACACTGTATAAGTACATAGAGCAGAAGGGCAGTCTGCAGGATCTGGCTCCGCTGCTGACATCGCTGACCAAACAGAAGACAGCCGTCACACAGCTGGCCAAGCAGGGCATCAAGGACCTGGAGGAGATCACTGTCCTCCTGAGGAGGCTGGGTGTTAAACTTAGGGTGATTTTATCCATTTTAAAGCAGAGAATAAAAAAACATGATATATATGTTTTTGTTTGTTTGCTTTAAATGTATGTTGTTTTTTTTTACTTTATAGGTGGTGGTCAACTTAGGTTTGGTGTATAAAGTCCAGCATCACTCTGGAATTATCTTCCAGTTTGTTGCTTTTATCAAGAAACGCAAGCGGACTGTACCAGATATTGTAGCTGCAGGAGGACGCTATGATCATTTAGTAGGTTTATAGTCATCCTAATCTAAAAATCCCCAATCATTCAGGGTTTCTTTTTTTCTTTATATGACATGTCCGACTTTTTGTCACATTTTTGTGCTTAGATCCTGGAGTTTCGAGGACCAGCTTCAAATGTGCCTGTCCCCAGTGCAGTGGGGGCCAGCATCGCTCTGGACAAAGTTTATGCAGCAATGGCCAATTCTGAGGAGCCAGTAAGAGAGACAGACACACATATACACACTGAATTCTGACATTCCTAATTATTATAATGGAGGAGCACCAGGCAGAGATTCATATTTAATGACACCTTTTTGCAGCCGTCGGCTGCCATGGTGCCGCTTTTAGAAACATGTTAATAACTATGATCAGTGCTCGTCTTAACTCCCTTTGGGATATTTTAAGAGACACGGCATTGTCTTTTTTTTAAATTCAGACATGAAACTATCTAAAGCGACTCATTTTTATGTTTTTATAAACCCAATTCATAAGCATTTCTAATACTTGGCTTTAGGGTTTTGTTTTGTTTTTTCATTATTGGAACGATTAATCATATTTTTCCCACCTTTTAGATAATAGTGAGTTCCTGCGATGCTCTGGTGGTCCCAGTGGGACAGTCCTCAATGTCCAAGGCCATCAGTGTTGTCCAGAAGCTGTGGAGCACTGGTGTTTCTGCAGACATTGCCTATGATGTTTTACAGGTAAACTAGCTGGCTTTTGAGCACATTTTAATGTAAAAGGATGCTGTGTCAAACAAAAATGTGTTGTTGGTCATTACCTTATTCAACAAGATTTGGTAAAGCCTTTTAATGGATAATTTTTACTTGCATTGGTAGTAAAAAGAAATATTCTTGATGTTTTTCCTCTTTTTCCTTCCGTCCTTGTTAACATTTCCAAACCACCATGTTTAAAAGATGGGATAAAATTTCTTCACAAATTGTTATTAAAAATAATGGCTAGTGTTTGTAGCCAAAAGGCCAAAACCGTGATACTGGCATGTTTCAAAAAATGATTCAAATTCTGCATTTTTATTTTTTTTTTCTCTTGATATAATAGCTAATAAAAACAGTTTTTAAAATGTTTTGTTCTCTGTTTAGTTGGTTGTTGACCTACAATCTCAACACATTTAACGTGGAGCAATGATTTGATGCTGTTGGAAATGTGTTTCACTTTACAACCAAATAGTTCAGCGGTTTAGCCGAATACCACATGTGCATAAAATACTTTCATAGACAAGCCAGACCTTTGCAGGATTTAATACCCCTGCACCCCCCCATATCCTGTCTGTCTCTTTGCTTCACCAATTCAATAAAAGCAAAAATGCTGACAAAAATACAAAAAGAAAGGCATAAAATGTGGAGGGCTTTGGTAGTGAAAGTCTAAATCTGCACTAAAGACACGGATATTTTTGAACCATTAAAGCTAAATTTGATGTCATTTCAACTTTCTTTTCTGTTCTTTTTTTTAACGTTTCATTTAAACTTCCGATAATATTCAGATATTCAGTGGTGGTGTAACTAAAACTTGGCATATGCCCAGATCCAACTAAAGTGGCTGTTGGTTTCCTTAATACAGTAAACCATCTTCCTGCCTACATAGAACAACACCTGACTTCCAATAGGAAGTTTTTTCTTCGCCTGCAAGTTTTTGCTGAGATTTGTCAAAAAAAAAAAAAAAAAAAACGTCACACCCATGCGACAGAGTCATTTATCTCACCGACATGAATGTGCCAGTGTTTTATCTGACCCACTTTATTAAAAAGTGTTCTGTTGTGCTTGAGTTCTGGTTTGCAGTAATTTGATGGAATTTGGAGGGTTTGGCCAAACTGAGATCAGTACTTTAAAAGTGAACGTGTTTATTATGAAAGCCAGCAGTTCTGGTGCCATGCTTCTGTCACATTCTTAGTGACAAAACAGCCAACACCCAGTGCCAACATGTTAATCCTTCCTTTGTGTTTCCCCCCATGATGTAGTTTAAGATATTTTTGTCTAAACTTTCCACCAGTATCACTAATGTCTTGTAATTGTTTTCATAGTCCTTTGGAGTGGTGTAGGAGTCTTTGGAGGAAATTAGGAAAATAAAGAAAAAACACAGACCTTCCACATCATAGTGTTTTTTTTGTTTGTTATGCATACACAAAGAGAAAGCTTTTAACAAAATCATTTTCTAGACGTCTAAGCCATAAAGCCCTTCTTACTTGAGTTTTGTTGAAACCATTCACATGGCGACATATTAACAGACTGAATCAGCGACTTACGGTAATCCTCTGCTGATGGTTTCGCGCATTTGCCTAATATGGCGAACTCTCTTACATGCTGCCAGCTAACACTCGTCAGAGGATACTTAAACTTAATGCAGTCAGACAGAGAAAGGTGTGAGAAAAGAGGAGGCATCAAAATCACACGGTTTGTTTCAACCTTGCTGATTAGAAAGTTCAAGTCAAAGGTCTGTTTGTTTGCCTATAATTTAATATAAGTCACTCAAAAGTGTCTTTTTAAATACAGAAATAAAGGGATGCTGCGAGTAGGTAAAAATGTATTTTTCGTCTCTTTATGTTCAGTCTCAGGAGACACTTTTGGAGCACTGCAGACTGGCTGGTATCACATGCATGGCGCTGGTTTGTGACAAAGACGGAAACTACGTCAAGGTTTGCTTAGCATCAAAGCTGTATTTTGCTTTGAGAATAAATAGTTTCTTTTTTGTGGGGGGGGGGGGGTTCTTAAAAAAATAGCACTGTACATAACTCTGCACTAAATACTTTTGAAAGTCTGCTTAAAGGATTTTGTGTTCCCAGGTGAAATCCTTTGAGAAGGACAGGCAGTCTGAGAAGAGAATTCCGGAGTCGGACTTGGTGGACCACATCATTCAGAAATGTCGGACTAAATTCTTTGACGAGAGGAGCATCAGGTTAAGAAATCTGTATAACGTGCAGCTTAGATTTCTCTGGAAGGATTTATGGGCTTTTTCCGTCTCATGAATACTCTTCTTGTTTCTCAACAGAGAAATCTCTGAGAGCATGAGCCTCCAGAACCCTAAAGGATCACAGCTGAACAACACTGGTACAGTGTAACCTCAACGGTCTCACAGCACCATAACACAAACCAGTTACTGTTCTCATATAGTTAGGATGTGACTTGGATAAAAACTGTTTTCAGGCTCTTTGGAGCAACATGGGAGCAGCAGCAACACCAACATGAACGTGTACGTCATCAGCCCAGAGAAAGTTTCTGCGAGCACAAGAAGACGATATGAAACTCAGGTTATTGATGCACAAACACACTCAGAGTCACTTTAGCTGCTTAACCTTGTTTGGTTATCTAACCTGTTACCTTCTGATTAGTTTTTAAGAAATGCACTAATCAGAGCTTTCAGAAACAAATTTTGATCCTTTAATATTTATCTAAGTAAATTCGCAGCTGTTTTTTCTCTGAAGCTTTTTCTCGTTTCACTGTTTTTGTGAGGTTGTTGAAAAAGTGTAACTATTCTCGTAGAGAAACATATATCCCGTGTCTGTATTCCATCCCAGAGATTTATTTGGAAATAATTGCAATAATTACAATATTGTCTCAGCTATTTTAGTTTTCATGAGAACAAATGTTATTTGATTTCCTTTCTTATTTTATCTTTTTCTCTTTTTTATTTCTTTTACAAATTTCAGATTCAGACCAGATTACAGAATCTGGGGAGCAATTTGCAGAACAAAAGCAATGACATCGAGGTCCTTGCAGTAAGTTCACTGTTTGTTTACTTTGTTGCTCCTTCTACCACCATAACTGCTGAATTGTTGTACCAGATCCCGGATGGGGGAAACGGACTTTTGATGTCTAAAACAACAATGGTCAAGGAGAACAGCCCCCTTTTATAATCTCCCTCCAATCTCCTGCTGGTGAAGAGATTCCAGCTGATTTCTAACAATGTACACTACAAAAGAAGGCTGCCTGCCAAGCCTCTCCAGATGTGTGTACGGTGTGGTGGGCTGTCATATTGAGTTAATTCATGGTTTTATCATAGCCAGATACTCTAAGAACAACCATTTCTGTTTGCCTTCATTGTAATGTAATGTAATGTCATTTATTTCAAATACATTTCAGCCCTTTTTGGATGTGGACTGTATCTTTGCCACTGTGCTAAAAAAGAGTTGGAAAAACGTAACAATCTTAATGACCTAGATGCCGAAGCCGCTTTTTGAGTCTCGGCTGTTGCACATCGACAGAGTTCCTACACAAGCTACAGAACTTTGACCTTTGAGTCAAGTATTTTCCAGTAAGATGCTGTGGAATAGTGTTAGTTTTTTAGAGATTAATCTGCATTCTTGTGATCCATCCATCCATCCATCCATCCATCCATCCATCCATCCATCCATCCATCCATCCATCCATCCATCCATCCATCCATTCATCCATCCATCCGCCACCTGTTTGTCCTTCATTCATTCTTCCATCAGCTTTTTTTACATAAACTTGTTTTTTTTCCATCAGTTTGTCTTTACATCTTTGTTTATATTCTATTTTTAGTCCATTTGTACTTTTACCCCCCCATAACTTGCTCAATTTATCCATTCATTGTAATAAAAGTCTGAACTTTTAGATTTATACTTTGAGAAAAAGATTAAATGGAATAAGCTCTAGAAAAGTGCAGAATATGGTCATGAAAAATATTTAGAAATCCTAATAATATTTTCCATCAGTCGTTATTTTGGAATGCAGCAAAAAGAAATTCAAGAGGCGATTGGTCTGTTGTTATGCTTTACACAATAATGTGTGTGTCTAAATATCTAAAACAATATGTTCTCAGGAGTTTGATGTTTACTTAGAGTGAGATAAGGCTCTGTTTTGAAACATAACTTGTTTTTATCCCTCAGGTGGATCTGCAGAAGGAAACGCTGATAAACTTCCTGTCTCTGGAGGTGGGTTCTCTACTAGCTTCATTAAAAGCACAGCTCAGTTCATAAAATTCTTGGATCACACAGCAAATGCTGTGAGGGGAGGGTGGGGAAGGAAAGAACAACCAGTAAAGGTCCAAGATCCTAGACAGGAAAAGGGAATCCCGTCTCCTTCCTAAACAATCGCGTCCCATGTGGAGCGATGTGAGGAAACTCCCCTACACGTTTCCACAGATGGAAAAAGTCAAAGTTGGCAACACTGGTGAGAGACGTGCTGAATTAAACAAAACACTCTGTTAGGAGGTGTTAATGTTCACATTCCAAAATCCTTACTGGGACATTTTGCTCATAAAGTTCTAGTTTTCTTTCCATGAAGTCCAATTATAAAGTGACAAAACACAAGGAAGGTTAGAAATAGTGGTTATATAAGCAAAAGCCTGAACCAGTCACCTATGCAGACTTTCCTTAACATCTCATGTTGAAGGTAACAGGCTATATATATGACATACACGGATGTGCATTGGATTGATTGTTGGCAGTCGCTTTCTGCATAAGGAAAATGAGCTCAATGATCTCCAAAGTCATGCATACGTGATGGCTTAAGATATATAATATAGAATCCCTGCACTAATTCTAATGGAAAGATTAATTACTGTATATGAAGTCCAAATGCCCTGCAAAATTAACCATATTGAACTTTAGTGCATTTTATCATGTTAGAAGTATCAGTCAGTTTAGAGGATTTTCACATCTGTTAGTTTTGTAAATGTTCTGATTTCACTTTACAGATTATGAAGTGGACAGTGTTTTACGAGACGTTCACAACAGCTGATGTCATTTTATTACCTAACCTTGTGTACTAGTTTCTTCCTGATGTGTCGGCGGTTTTAAGCATTATTCATGGCTCTATCTCTCCGTTACTTTTTGGTCTCACAAAAATTGGAGGTCTTCACAGAACCGTTGCATTAATGCTGAGATTTAATTGCACACAGGTGGACTTGATTTTAAAGATGTCAGTTACTTGCACTAGTTGTTTAAACAGTATCATAGCAGGAAGAGGTGAAAACAAATGCACAGTCCACTATTCAGAACTTTGTTTTGCTGTTCGTGGTATATTATCTGTTTTAGTTTATTTCTGTGGATGTTTCTGGTTGACAGACTTTCAACCCTTATTCAAAAACGCTTCAAATCTGGTTAGTTTTCACATCTTTTAGTTTTAATTTCTGCTTTCCTAGTTTGACAGTGAAGAACAGTTCAACAGCAGCGTCAAGACTTTGCTGTCTCGCCTCCCGAAGCAGCGCTACCTGAAGTCTATCTGTGACGAGATCCACCATTTCAAGATTACAAAAAGGTACACTGTCCATTTAGCTTCAAAGCATTTTAAAAAAGGGACCAAAGGTGCACCCTGAGTAGATTTTCATTCTTTCTTGCAAATCTAAAATGCTGACTGTTACAGTGATTCTTTATATCGGCAATAAAATGGAAATGTGAAATGCAAAAACAGAAGTCATTGGAGGTTCAACATACTGTGTTGTCATCCTCTCTTAGCTTTGGTTTGTAATTTCTCTCGAATCTAAGCTCAAGCGTATGTCATTGTTCTGTACGCAACAGAGATTATTTTTGGTTTGCGGGTGGAAATCCATTCTCCATAGCTGTGTTTTTTAAATTGCTGATCCTCTTAAAAAAAAATAGGCTCACCAATGTTTCCTTCAGAATGATTTTCATGGTTCCAGCTACACGTAATTGATCGTGGCATACCACCACAACGTCACTGATTAAAAACATATGCTAAAACAATGAAAAGCGCATCACATAGCATACTGTGTTTTGCACACTTATTCTAATCAGAATTAAAAATTAATTTAAATTCATGAAATGTTCAAATCTAACTTATTTTAACAAAACACTGCTCGCTCCTGTTTTTCTTGCTGCAGAGCTGGCTATTGAATGAAGCGTACTAGTTTCTAGAGTGCGCTGCGCTGCTCTTGGTATTGAAGGAAAACTGGAAACAACAGTTCAGTGTTACCAACTTAGCGATTGTGTCGCCATATTAGGGCAGTTTTCAGACCTCACTTGCAACTTACTTCAAAAACCAACTGGAGACAAATCTAGTGTCTTTTTGTGGTCAGAAATCGTGGGATGCAGTTAGATCAAAGACGGCAGAGAACAGACCTTACTCCCTCAGCTAATGTATAACTCATTCAGAAAACTATTGCTTGATTTCAGAGCAGCTTCATCACAATTCAAATGCCTGTGATTACTGTCTTTTCTGTGCGATTAGATGTATGCGGGGTGATTTTAGGCAAATTCATACATTTCAACAAAATGTTATAGTACAGTTTTTATTCAAATACAAATATTTCTTTTATTTATAAAAATACACTGTGATGTTTTTTGCACAAGGATATATTAAATATCCTTTACATTGAACACCGAAGCTGTCTCTTTAAACAGAAGCCACAACCAAGCAGGTTACTATGTTTAAAGACTTATTAAAAAAAAAGAAAACCCTTCCTTTTGTAGACAACTTCCACTCCTCTACTCCAGGTGTAACAGTGACAGCCAGAGCTTCAAAGAGAGCTGTTAGACAGATAACCACCACCTTCAAGAACACTTAATCCCAGGTTTATCCCGTTTCCTGAGGTGAAATCTGGAAAAGGATTCGCTATGTTTGGTCTTTTGGCGTCCGGATCATAAACACCTCAGCTGACCGACGCAGGCCAGCTGCCGAGGGGGAGCTTCATGAATTAGACAGCAAAAAGGGAAAAAAAAAAAATCAAAGCCTTTTCAACACAGTTGGTTTCAATTTCCCATCTCTGCTTTGTGTTTGTGTTGCCTTTTGGATCGCGCACAAGGCCTGACTGATAAACGGACGGCACAGAACCAGAGACGATGTATACATTCTGCATCTGTTTTTTATCCTTGCATGTTCATGTTTTCATTGAATGTGAGGCACAGGCAGCTGAGGCCAGAGGAGCGGGGTAAAAGGCTTTTGCTGCAGTCACCTTTCTGCAGTGGAATCATAAACTGAACTTATCTCTGGGGCTTTGCGGGCAGTGACCTTTCCTTTAGTCAAAACTGTTGCTTTTAAAACTTCATCTTCACTGCCGTTCAACCCTCCCATAGCCATGCTGGTGACTCTGGAATAATTTCTTTTGACAATTAGCATATTATTATAAGTGTGTAAAAAGAAAAGAAAGCCTTAGTAAAAAGTTTATTTTTTGCCTCTCTATTTCATTTAGTTTCTGTTAGATTTACTAAGCTGTGTAAACCTAGAAGTTATTTTTATGATTCAGGGGGTTTTGTTCACATTTTCTGTGACTCTCTCTTCAGATGTGCTCCTGGCAGAGTTGCATGCTCTTGCTAAACAGGGCTACTTAATAAAGTTCCCAGAAAACCTCCTGGCTGATTTTTCTTGTTCTGTTTTAGAGATGTTCTATTTGGATGTGAAGTATTAGATTTTTTTTCTCCATATAACAAACACATGTCCTCTTTTAGGGTGGCTGTGGTGGTCCTGTACAGCTATAAAGACGACTACTACAAGATCCTTTTGTGAGAACCAAAACAACTACCGGCAAAGAGAAGGATTTCATGTTGCTGTAGGTTTAGCAGGTTTTCAAAGACTTTATCCTTGGATCTACATGGACCGCTCAACGATTGAAAAAGTATTCCATTTAGAGGAATAAGCACGGAACAAATTACTCTCCTTTTATCGTGTTAAATTGTTCTTCAGCTTCTTGAGCCAAACTTTAATTTTTTTTCAACAACCTTTGGATATTTTCTGGTATTGGAAGAAGGTTTTACCAAATTTGTTGCCTTAATACAAACTGTAGATTTTGATAGGAAAAGGGCTATTTGCTGAAGATTATGTGACATAAATATATTCAAGAGGGA
Source organism: Jordanella pulchra (assembly GCA_034780135.1). Classification (NCBI taxonomy): domain Eukaryota; kingdom Metazoa; phylum Chordata; class Actinopteri; order Cyprinodontiformes; family Cyprinodontidae; genus Jordanella; species Jordanella pulchra. The sequence goes on along the minus strand of JAUZNJ010088112.1, from coordinate 1,567 downwards.
ATAAATCTTTTTTTCCCCACTTGCCTCGGCTTGGTCATTTTTTGTCCATGCAGAAGAGTGAAGAGCATAATTAGGCATTTTTGTCCTTTGTTCATGTTAAACGTTCTTAACATCACATGATATCAGGGTACTTTAACATTTTTGGAATCCCAGTAAATTTGCCAATATATTTTATTAGCAAATTAGATTAAATATCTATAGAGCTCTTTTTGCTCCTCTTTCTTACTTAAAACACCTTCAAACCCCACACACCCATCTTTGTTAAACCCATGTGCAACTCAAAATGTAGAAAGTTAAAGAATCCTAATTCACATTTTGCAGCACTAGGGCCAGATGTGTGTGGGCATGCAAGTTAAGGAAAACCCCTAACCGCTACCATCTTGGATGACGTCGCTGTTACTTGGGAAATTAAGAGTTTATCACCACAAGCTGCTCTGGTTCACACATTTATTTTTTGTAGAATAGGCATACATGTTACATTTTCTAATCTAGAAATATATTTACAAGATTTGCAACACTGAAATAAATAAGGTACAGAATATAGCAGATAGAAAAGGTAAACAGGCTACAATATACATCAGATTTGGTTACTTAAAGCTATTTCAATAAAGGAAAAAATGTCAAGCTATATTTTAATATTAATAAATAAAGCTATGTGAAAAAATAAATAATATTCTCTTGCCTACAACCTTTGTTTGTTTTTTTTACAGAGAACAGAATTGTGTAAGCCTGTACAGTCTACCTCTTTGTTTTAAAGCTTATGATTCAGACAGACACATACGGCAAACACTTTAGTATGTATTGGTTTCTGACCAATTTTGGCTTTGGAACTGTTTCTGATTTGAGATATTGGCAAAGGACTGATAACTGTGATCCAGAAACTAGGCCAGGAGTTTGTTTTGCAATTCTTCTTGGAATTGGTCCCTCTTTGTATGAACCAGATAGATCCAGAACTTTCACCTCTGGTAGTTAAACATCTCATGTATTTTGTGTATCACATCTACTTAAATAATCCTGATTATTTAAATACAAAGGAATTCTGCACAGGGCTATATTTTTCTTCTTACTGATTGTGGAAAACAACCATGTGTCTCTAAACACAGTGGCGCTGTATGTTTCAATATCTACACATGCTTAACTCCTATAATGACAACCCTTCACATTATTCCCCAAAATATAAACAGTGGATGATCCAGAACTCTTTATCCGGTGTATGCTTTTTTTTTAATCTTGACAATAGCTAAATGTTAAAACAAAAAATGATGTGAAGAAAAAGCCCTAAAGCTGCAGAATTAAGGCTTTATAGATAAAATCCTAAGCAATCACTGGCAAGTGTAAACAGCAGCTCTACACTGACTAATTGAAAGTACTGGGGCCTAGTATCAAAGATATTCTTCGTTGATCCTTTTTTTCCCCCCTTAGCTGGATATGACATGACACGACTTGAAGAAACATCGGTCAGATTCAGCTCTAATAGTTTTTAAAGGTGTTACAGTCCTGTTCACCATTATTGGCACCCCTTCATGTTTTGCATAGCTGAGTGAATATCTTCAGAAATAAATGGAAA
>JAUZNJ010088101.1:0-22881 GCA_034780135.1 Jordanella pulchra | reverse complement strand
AGCATAGGAACTAAATGCTGCTTCTCCATGTTTGGTTCTGGTTCTGGGTGTACATAGTAGGCTGGAACTAGAAGACCCGAGTGGTGTGGGAGGTGGATACACTGACAACAAATCTGTTAGGTATGGAGGTACAGAAGGATTTTAAAGTCTATTCTCTGAGTAAATTTAACTTAAAGACCAATTTTGCTTTGCCATCTTTACTTTTATTTGACTGTAGCTCTTATCTGAGTTCTTTTTCTTGATGGAATTCATTTGCATTCTTTCCATCTGTAAATGGCACCTATTACTGAGCAGGAGGGATCTGCTGGGGGCCAATGAGATTTCAGGGAGGCCCACTGACCCTCTGCTTGACTTATTTTAATAAATCTTCCTCCCTCAGCTGATGTGGCCTCTTTCTAGCTCAACTGGTCCTCACCTGCACTCACTGGCTCAATCTAAATACATTAAATTGGACCCCCAAGCTCCTCATCCTTCACCTTTCGTGGGGTCAGCAGGGAGAACCCTGCCATGGAGGAACTCCAGGCTGCTGTGTCGTTTCTGAACAGCCTTTCGCTTACAAACGGTAGAAGCTCCATTCTAAAAACCCCCAATAATAAAGGTGCTTATATATTTGCATGTGTTACACACAGCACAGGTAACAAAACAATGTGTTTGTTTTAATTCGTGTGAGGTGGGTTGTTCTTAAATAGGTAATTTTAAGCAAAGGATTCCTTGTAGCTCTTTAGTGCCATATAGGAATGTTAAAACCTCCCTATAATAAAAGGAACTATAATAGGAAGCATTCAGGCTTCTTTTCCTTCTTTTCCTTCCCAGCACTATTTTGAAAGCACTTATCATGGCGATCTTTGATGCACTTCCAGTCTGGATAAAGAATTCTTATAGATTTGCTGTTGTTCCACATCAGATTCCTCTTGTCCAGTCTTCTAAATTGCCTTTTATTGTCATGAAGTATTTTTAATCTCTTCACCTCTATTTTCATCTGCATTTAAGTTCAATTACAAACCCAGCATGACATTTACAACAGTTTTTATTGCAGCAATTTCCGCAGCAAAAATTCTCACAGCCTGATATTGCCACTACCATGCATCACAGCAGGCAGGAAGTGTTTGGGATTTTAAGAAATGTTGACATTTGTCTGGAAATTGAGCTTTGGATGTTAGAAAAATTGTTTAATTTTGGTCTCATCTGAGCACAGCATTTTATTCCTTGTGCTTACAGTATCCCTGCATGGTTTATGGCAAAGCCCTAACTAGACTTCTTGAGAAGTGGCTTTCTTCCTGTGACTAGAAGAAAAGTAGGTAACTAACAGTCATTCAGATTCTTCCATCTGATTTGTGTATGTGCTCAGCTGCTCCACAGGTACCCTGGACCTAATGGCTGATTCTTTGATTCTCTCTGCCTGGTCTTGTAGTTTAAACGAATCATCACATCTTGACAAGTTTAGAGCTCGACAATTTTTTTATTTGTGAAAACATTTGAAACTATTACTTTCTTCCACCTCAAGATGCTCTATTTTCTATTCTTGACAATAATAGTAAAATACACAGAAGAGTCTGTTTGCTTAGGGACAAATTCCTCGTTAAGACACTGCTGAGAAGGAGGCATTTCTGACTGTATTAGTTTGACCACAAGATGGCGCTGACGCCAAGTAATAAGCCTCAGGAAAAGTGACTCATGCTTGTAAGTCATATATACTTAGAGCAGTGACCTGTGCAACCATCTCCAGCTTCGTATACTCGGGTTTTAAATCACAGGAAGTGTAAGAATGTAAGTTTTCCTCAAGGTGAAGTTTGACCTTCTGTGGATCATGGTCTTTTCTTTCCTAACACCTGTGCTCCTCATATGTGAGAGTGGATAAATTCTACTTAAGATTTCCAAGAGACACTAACTGTGTATAACAGCCAGCAGCTTTCATTGCTCTCTTCTGATAATTGGCAACAGACACAGAGAGCGTGATCGAGGTAGTAGATGACACACTTATTTACGTTAACATGCCAGAGACAAGTATTATAAAAGGGGATGGGGTGGGGGGGCTCTGGGTGGCACACTGCATCAGCTCCTTTGTGCATGGCATATATGGGAGAAGATAAAATAACTTGGCATGTCCTCTGTTTTTGCTTGTGATGCAAATGCACTGGCGTGACTTGTGGATTGCATGTGAACGAGACAAAGTCGAGGCATACACATGCATGTGTATGTACCACCGACATCAACGGACACAGTAAGTCACGCAGTCATGCACTTTGAGCTCGATCTGCTCCCCCTCCGTGTCCTTCAACCAGCTGCCAAAATGTTTCCAAGTGAAATCTAAATTGACATTTTGCAGTACTGAATCAGCAGATAAAGTGAAGTTGCACATGGCAAATAACAGCAGGATGGAGGGAGGGGGCTTGTTTTGCAAAAAGGCCACGGCTGGAGGAAGACATGTATTGCCCCTCATGCCATGGAGCACAGAATGGCATTAACCTAATGGGTCTTTACATAGTAATTAAAGCCTCCCCACTCAATGATATGCCACGCTGTGCTGCACTGACTGTGAATTAATTATTAGTATCAATCAATGATGTTATCTGTGGGTGTTAGTTGGTTAAAAACAAGGGGGAGACAGGCAGACAGTGGCATTTAGCTGTGATTAATGAATTGACCTTCCCTACAGCCTTGGCTGAGATCTTGAAAAATCTATTCCATTTCAAAGTGACCTCCGGGGGGGCGGATGGCTGGTTAGAACACCCATACGCTCAGCATCCAAATGCAACAAAACTCACACATGACCACACATGACCTTCAGTGGGAACAGTAAACAGCAGAGCAGATGATGCAAAGGTTGATGTCAAAAGACATCCCATCTGAGGTTCCTCACATTTCGTGCTCTCATTCTTAGATGACGCACACAAGATTATCCTCAGGGTTGTACACTCAACTGGTGTCGATGCTCAAAGCAGCCAAACATCAAATACTACACAGGATATGGGATGATGAAAGTGCTAATGTTACTTTGAATCTGGGGCTCAAAGACTTTTAGGAAATGTACTTTTTTGTTTCTTGGAAACCAGTTAGTCGTGATTAGACATTTTCTACATGTAAAAGCAACATCGGATTTATTTCTGCTACTATTTCCATTTTCTCTGTGTTTTTTATTTCCTATAGAAAGTACCACTGGCTCAGTGGTTTTAACAGTGTCCTTTCCATGGACAGAGCCACTGATGGAACTACTGCTGTCCCCTACATTTTGCACTCTCTTTGTTTATGCTTTACCCTAGGAAATACTCAGACTGTAACTTTGTGTCCTCCTGGGTGAGACATTGATGGAGGTGTTGCTGCTATTAGCTTTGTGTCATTTCTTTGCTTTTCTTTCCAATTGAAGGTACGGTTGGCTCTGTGTTTCTGTTTAGCTTTGTCTTTTTCCTGGATGGGGACAATGGTAAGGTTTAGGCTTTCATTAACATCATGTAATATATTTTAGTCCTTAATAACTATAAGTAAATCTGCCATATTATTTCTGTCTTCAGCTGTGAAGACAGACAGTAACAAAACTATTTATGACATTAAAATTGTGTGCTTTCTTTGTCTTTCCTATAGAAAGTCCTTCTGGTCTTGTCTTCAACTGCCTCTCTGACTTTTGTTAACTTTGATTACCCTTTTTCAGCCAGAAAGTACCTTTGAATCAGTAGTTTTATGTCTTTACCTTTAGCACTTACATTAATAACTGAGCAATTACAGCCATTTTATTTGTGTAATATCTGGGTTTTTACTTTCACTTAAGAGGCATTCTTGCCCTCGTCCACCTCTCTGTAAATGGAAAATTTGTCAAATTAAAATATCTTTAAAATAACCTTTTTAATTGATCCTTTACAACCAAATCGCTGTTTTATGATCAATGTGACACCACAGTAGTTCAGCTCCGATGCATCTATAAGAATGTAGCCCGGGCTGTTTCTGTGGATGAGATGTCCATATTGAATATGTCCAACCTAGCAGACGATCCAAACAATAGTTTGGATGGATTTTTAGTTACTCAGAAGCAACTGACATTCAGCTCAACTCAGACACCAATCGCAACTGTAAGATGAAAAAAGTTAAAAAGTTGTCAAGTTCAAGCGAGAGCTATGAGAACAAGCAGAGCAGTGCTGCAGTTCTGTATTTTGGCCACAGGGGGCAGTATTATTTGATAACGCCATCATGCATCAATCTTGTCCAATCTTTTTTTCGTGGCTTAGGGTATATAAAAGCCTCAAGCTATGGTTAATGGGTCTACTTCCTGAACCGAACCTTCAAAGGGTTTTTCTGCATCATCCTATTGTCTCCCTCAAACCTTTCACAGCAGAATGCCTCTCACACCAAGCCTAGCTCTGCTGCAGGATTCTCCATATTATCCTATTAAAAACAGTCACTTTTCTTCAGTGTCACTACCTGCATGCTCAGGATATTCAGGAAAGGAGGTTAGTGAGTTGATAGAAAATCCTTAGATAGGTATTTAAACCAAGCTATATTACTTGATTAATTAATTAATTCACTGAAAGGGACTATCATGTGTGGTAATTTGGTTGGAAAAGACTGTGATAGGATATAGATAATTAAACTTTTTTGGAGTTTTTAGATTGCTTTGAAAAGGGACTAAATAATTCAGGATTCTGCATAGTTGTGTCTACAGGTGCCTTGAGATGAGGTTCCTTGTGGATTAGATACCGGGGTGTGTTTCAAAAGTTAAAATACTCAATATGTTTTGATACACTTTGTTAAACTTAAAAAAGAAAAATGTGAACATCTTTAAATACGAAAGAGGGTTCTTTTGCGAAGCAGAAAAAAAACAGGAGATAATGAGGCTTGCATTAAGCTTTTACAGCCAAAGTGCTTGCTTAGCGACAAAGCCCTTATATTATATTTATAACGCTGCAGAAGCTATTTGAAGAAAATTGCTGGGTATTTCATGCTTTTATTTTCTGATGTTTTATGCCTCTTGAACTGGTGCGATGCAAAGTGAAGCTGAAATAGCATAAGATGAGATAAGTAATCGTGTTTAGTACGTAAAATCATAAAGAAAAAAAGTTCATTCTTCAATGGTAGAGCAAACGAATCTTTTCCAAGCTGAATTCTTTTTAAATAAACTAGACCCCCATAAAGGGTCAAAACTAATATAAAATTATGCAGTATAGATGTACTGAAAAAGTGGGATATCAATTAGTTGTCTGATCAAATAAGGAACAAACATTATTAAAGTCATATATTTCTAGGTATAAGGTTTAAATAGTTTTGTGTTTCAAACCAAAAAGCAAAAATTGCATTGAGCTAAACATATAAGTATTGCAGTACAAAATCGGTTATTTTTTAACCCTGTTCCATCAGAACAATGGTGCTGTCATTTTGTAATATAATCTGTCACCTGCAATAGTCTCAAAAAGACGATGAGCAGCTATAGTGTCCAACAGGGGCTGATAGCATCCATCGTTGAATATTTTTAGTCCTACAATGAGTAGAATTTTTTTAAAGCAGTGAGTCCAGAAAGCAATGTAACACTGTTTAGCAATTAGAAAGTGCAAAATTTCCTGTGGCTTTTTGGAAATTTAAAGTTTACTGTAGTTTTCTTCATTTATAGGACAAAATAAAACGTTTTACAGCAAACTGACAATGTTTTCTGAAGATGCAGGAATATTTGTTGGTATGCCATATCTAGATAGATAAAAAAAAATTCTTGAATTCATTGAATTGTATAATCTTATGCTGAACATTTGGTAAAAAATATTTAATTTGAATAAACAAAATCTTTACTTTTTAACAAATTAGAATCTTGGACTTCTTCTGTTCATAATTCAAATGCCTCTGCTTCCTGTAGACTTTCGGTCTGGAGCCTAAGTTGACAAGGGTTGCTTTAAGTTTCCTTAAGTGCAGGATTCTTGGGAAGACTCTTAGAAGGCTCCAATAACCAGATTGAAATTTTGTTTTAATTTACCACAACCACTTCCAATTTGTTGTTGGGCAGCCGACAAAAAAACTGCAAAAGTTTGAAAGACTTTAAAACCAGGGATACAAGATAGTAATGTAAAATCTTGCCCCCCACACAGCTTTTTATCTATTGTTATCTGTGACCATTTACTTTAGCTTAAGTTGGCAAATATCAATGTCTATCTATCCATTCGTCTGTCCATCCATCCATCTTCTCAACGCTTCATCCGTCAGGGTCACGGTTAGGCCGTTGCCTATCTCCGGCAGACTGTGGGCATAAGGCGGGGTACACCCAGGACAGGACACCAGTCTGTCGCAGGGCAACACATAGGCTCCAAAGACGCACAACCATCAACACACACACGTACACACTCAAACCTAAGGACAATTGAGAGATGCAAATTAACCCAACATTCATGTTTTTGGACTGTGGGGGAAGCCGGAGTACCTGGAGAGAACCCACGCATGCACGAGGAGAACATGCAAACTCCATGCAGAAAGACCCAACCCAATACCTTCTTGCTGGAATGCTTGTTGCTGCACTGTGCAGCTCCAAAATTCATGTTTTGCATGTTGATAAATCATTTTGCATTCAGTTTTCTCATGAGATTCCATGCCACTTGCCTAATTGTGTGCATTTGTTCTGTTATGAAAAAAAAACATTCTTACTCTTATCTGTGATATCTTTTTCAAACTTTAAACTTTTATTTAACAATATAACAAATAAAAAAATCACTAAAAACAAATCCACCAAACAAACCCATGACAGGAACAGAAAACTCCACCCGGCTGTTAAGAGTGACCCCCCCCCCCATTTTGATTTTGCAAAATAGTAGGATATCATCTCCTTGCATGCGATTGACCACAAGGCTGCCATGTTGCTGTAAAAATAAAGTTCTGCTACGAACAGGACGGAGCCACAGAGTGAGAATTTAGCACTACAGGAAAGAAACAGTGGGGAGTCAGCGCTGATGCCAATGGGAATGACCAATCACCACTGCAAGAAAAGAAATATTGTGTTTTTTCTCACTGCTCTGGAAGTGTCCTTGCAGAGTATTTACCAGCCTTGAATTACCTTAAATTATTTTCTATCCCTTACTCTTTTATTATGATGGAAAGATTTATAGGGGTTTATATGCAGCCTTGTCGCCATCAGTCACTGCATATAATTATACTTATCCACCAGGGACACAGAAACTTATGAATTATTATTATTATTTTTAACAAATTCCTTAAAAATGTAATTCACTTGAAAAACTTAAGTGTAATATTCTATAAAAAGGCTCTTCATCCATCTTCTCTTGCTTATTCTGTCAGGGTAACTGTGGGGCCGGTGCTGGTATCTCCACAAGTCCGGCATGGATTAAAGGAGGGGTACACCCTGGACAGGTTGTCAGTCAACTTCATTTTAATCTATTTACAAAAGAAAATGTCAAGGCTATATTAACTGTGCCTACAATAATGTAATAAAAACAAATATTTTATTTTCCTTCTGCTGTAACAAATTATATATATTTTTTTAGTTTGGTGTAATGCTACTGCAATAAAAAAAATCATGTTTTCACAGTTTTCATTTATGTCTTTATCAGTGGAATCCATAAAATGCATCCATAAGTGTACATGGCATGTCTGCAATATTTCTAGCAAATTCTTGGAGGGTGAAATGGCCTTTAGAGGTTTTTAACCTAGTTGACCCCAGGCATAATGACCCTTCTATGGCCTCATAAAATATTCAGAACATTGAGTTTATTTCTGTGAGACTGTGAGAACAGGAGATAATAATGAGCATCAGCCAAGGCTTGTGTACTCATTTGTGAAGATGATGACACAAATAGTGACAGAGGTTACAGAGCCATGAGACTGAAGCGATGTAATAAGACAGTTGCTCGTGTCTGCAAAATGTCTATAGGACTATACTCAACACAGCTTATATGGCTGTTTTATTGCAGTTTTAGTGGAAAGAGTGATGCAATTAGGCTACTCCAAGGAGAAAAGAGCAGCAAGTGCTGATCAATAAAATTTAACAGTCAACCCTAAATTGCTCCGGTAGCCAATGAAGTGGAGCTAAAACGGAGTATTAGACTGTCGTCTCCACTTAACTCCCATCAAGAAAGCAGCTGGAAAAAAATCTGGATAAACTGTAATCTGGACATAATCTGCTGAGTTGGACAGCTTTTCAGGGAGGAATAATGAAGGAGAAGCACGGGTTGCAGTTTTAACAGTAAGTGAAAGACAGAAAACTTCTTGCATTAAGTAGAAGGGAAAAAATCACAGGAGGACTGCTTGAAAAGCCTGTAAACTTTACCGCAACTTTAAAAAAATGAGTCAGCCTTAGATCCGATCAGAAGACAAATGCGGCACTTACACTGATGAATCGCTCTGCTTTATTTTTATTTCAGTGTTTTTCGCATCCATTTGGGCATAATTTGTCCAAGTTAAAATTGCTGGCATTACTCTGAGGAGCAACGGGAATTGTTCCAAACAGGCAAAAGCTATTAAAGCAAAGTGTTGTTTTTGCACTAATAAAGGATGAAAAGTCTTTTAGCAAGAAAAATATACTCATAAATCTGCTGGATTTCCATGTATGGATTTTACCACTATTGCCTCTGATTTGTGTGATGTCCCTGTTAGACCTTTTGTTCTTTTCAAACTCGGAACAAAAAAAATTGTTGTTAAATGACTGCAGCATTCCTGATTTAGAGGCAATTTTTCAAACTAAAGACGTAACCCAGAATATCTAGCTAATTAAGTGGCTTTTTATTTATACTTTTTCCATTTATATTGTTTTTGGAGACATATATTAATGAGAAGTAATGTATTTTTATTAATGCGGCTCTCAAAGCTGGGGTCAGGTATCCAGTGGAAGTTTTACGATTTTTCTACAAAAAAGGGAAATATTTATTTTTTGCATTAATTATGAAAACCTCACTCAAGAAGTTTTTTGTTTATTATTCTCTTTAGGCTTAACATGTTCTTTTTAACTGAGGGAATTTTTCACATGTCCATTAGAAGGACAAAGACAAACCGTATTGAGTAAAAACTATAAGATAATGCCTGTCAACTAGCCTCTTTATACCTCAGTTCAATTAATTGGTAAAATGTCTTTTTTTATGTTTGCAGAGAGTTTCTGCTGTTGTAGTATTAGGGAGAACAATGTATTCATGGTAAAGCTAGAAATGTTAGAGCAAACTGGAGCCAGTGATACATGATGTTCACTTAAAATGTTATGAGTTGTTGCTGCGTGTTTTCAGGCTGGCTACTGACATTGAAGTTTTCAGTAAAGTTCTGTGAATTTCTACTGTCTTTCTTGCTATTAAAGCAATTGTAGCTAAAATTTAGATCAATAACTGAACATATAAGGGTCAGTTCCACATTTTTTTCACCTGTTTCCAAAAAAAAAAAAAAAAACAAGCTTGTATACTTTCTGATTTAGACAAATTGTAAATTTCTGATGATATAAAATTATTATTTTCCATTATTAAAAACAATAAAAGTATTCTCTCACATTAGAAAGTTAGAAATTTGCAAGAAACACTGCATAAGACTGAAATTTGTCAATGTTTCTTAAAAAAGTGCATTCTTGCTCAAATTTAGCACTTTGCCAATGGAGTATGACAATTACATTGAATTAAAAAAAACCAAACAACTGCAGTTACTTCTTTTAAAGTTAAAAATATTTATTCCATTGGCAGATCATCTTATTTACCCAATCAAAATAAAGGTAAATGGACTTATTACATTTATACTCATTTTAGATCATTTTTGCAGTAAATTTCGCTACAAAAATGTTGTTAAATATTACTATGCTTACTGTAAGAATGACAATCTAGCCGTGTAGCTCAAATATTTGCTCAGTTAATAAAGATAAGGTCTCTTTCCAGAAATGCTTCTGCATTTCCTAGGACATCTGTTCCTCCTGCACCAACAGCCAGCTGGTGTGGGCGGTAGGTGGCAGTAGGTGGAGGGACACAAAAGACTCAAAGAATTGGCTCATATGCAGAGGTGGAAAGCGTACAAAATCAATATACTCAAGTAAAAATACAGTTGGGATTATTGCATCACCATGTTGCTTTCTGTGTTTGTTTGTTTGAAATTTCTTTGTTTCATTCAGTTTTTATCTTCATTTAGAAACAGATATACACATTTTCTAAATGTGATATTTTATTTTTGCCACCAAAACAATGTACTTACATAAAAGGTTGGATTTTTCTCTTTTTTTGCATTTCGGTTCTTTGTTGTTCAAAAGAAAAGAAGAATTGTTTTAAGTCCTCGACCACATCATGTACAAAAAAGAGGCTTTTTAAACTTTAAACTGTAGTGACCTCTGTACATAGAAACATTTGAAAAAGACAGAATAAAAAAAAATACCTAAGTTGGCTAACATTTAAAAGGATATACAGGTAGTTAGCTGTAGACTGATATTTTTTTATCTCATGGTTTAAGTTCATGGACTGTAAAGTCTCAGATTAATTTAAAAACAAAATGAACAGCAAAATTACAGTAATGAGACAGTAACAGCTGTACAACTGTACACCCATTTTAGCCTCCTCACAAATAAATGGCTCATCGCTTTGGAAAATGTGCATTCAAATTAAGTTTAAGAAGAGATTTGACATGCAGCTGGGGAAGCAGAGCAGAAACAGCATGAGTGTGTAAAATCCTACGCTAATGTTTAGTTCATCAAGTGTTAACAGATTGCTTTCCTGTCACATGCACAGATTTTTTTGTCTGTGTTGAACACATGTATCATTTTCTATCTTCTAAACTACAGATTGTAATGAAATTAAATTTGTTTTAATATTTAGAAATCTGGGTATATATGATAAAAAAAATACAACCCCAAATGTACTCATACTTGTGGTAAATTTAGATTTGAAATAAATTTTTTATACCAAAGTTTCTGACTTGAAATACCACAGGGTTTTCTTAAAAGAAAACAAACCAATGTAAACTGGGTGTTAAAGAAGTAGCTCTTTTCTATTTTTAGTGTTGTTATTAAAAAAATCAAAAAAGTAGTATATTTTTTACCCCTCTTAACAAGGAATTGAAAGAATCTTATTTGTAAAGTAATCAAAGCCCTCCTATAATTGCTAAGGATATTTAGGTTGAAGTTACAACTCAGTCATGGTGACTTCCAAAACACAGCTTCTAGCCAGAAGAAAATATCACTTTAAACATCAAAGCTGTGTAAATATTTTTTAGCTCAACAGCGACTCCCCTAGTCTATCATTATAATTCAAATTAAAAATAGATTTACTAGCTTCAAAGTCATTTATCTAGATAAAAGTGTTTCAGACAGAAGTTGTAGTGTTTGATTTAAACACTAAAAGAAGATAAATTAACAGAGACATGGCTGCCAGACCAACTAATTTCCAGGGTCTACTAGGTACTTTGATGCAAGTGGCTTTTTAGGAATCAAGCTGCATAATAAAGTGACAAGATACTATCCTGCATTGTAAGAAAAAGCTGTATTTATTTGAAGGAATTTTCTGTAATTAGTTTTTACTATCAACTGTATTTATCAGAGCCATTAGGTAAGAGAGTTCTGACAACTCCACTAACAACAGTGTACAACATTTAGAGTAATTTATATTAGAGAAATATTTAGAAAAAAAAAATCTGTAAAAAGACAGAAAAGGTCCTGGCAGAAAATTAACAGGACCTGTTCTGGGTTTTTACAGATTTTTCTTTTTTTACAGTGTGGAGTATACCAAGTACTTATCTTTCACTTAAATGATCCTATATAGAACTTGTTGGTTACTTTTGAAAACTTTCTGGTGGGTCTTTTAGTAGAACATTCGCAGTGGAGTCACAGTTTCCTCTGATCACAACCTCACCGATTCCTTCTATAATGTTCATTTATACATAACTTAGTCAAAACATTCATATGGAGTAATCCATAGTATTTTGCTACTGCAACCACACTTAAAGATTTTATTTCTCTCCCGGGATAACCCAGGGTGGCACTTACTGAGGCTACCAGATAACCACGTAAAGTGTTTCATTCGGTGGAATCTCATCAACTCTGATGGTTCTATTAATTAATTACATGAATTAATTGATTAACACGGAGTGAGCTGCGAACGACCGCCACATGCCAAATAAGCTGCCGCTTATAGTGGTTCACCAAAGACAGATCCCCTTAAATTAATTTAATGTGGCTATTTTACAGACAACACAACTCATCTGTACAAAGATCACATACCAGAGGAGATCCCATAGCTCTAACTTACCCCTGATGCAAATTGGAGGGACCCCGTCTGCGCAGATGGCCCGTGCTGGCCGGAGATCACCCCCTTGGTTTGTATATTCGGACAAATTGCACCAAAATGTTGGAGAAAAGTTCTCGCCCAAAAAGTAGGAAAAAGCAAGACACTCAGGAGATCTTCCATTAGGCCAAACCACTGGGGGTATTTATTCACTTTAGACCAAAGTTGTTCCAAAAACACAATTCTCTTCACATCAGGCACTGATAGAAAAACAACCTGCACAAATTTCTTCTATAGAGTATTTATACCCGTCTTTGCTGTTTTTTCATTTTCCCAAAGAAACTTGCTGTGAGTGGTTGTTCATCTAAGTGATGCCTGTTTTTTGGGTGAGAACTTTTCTCCAACAGTTGTAAGTTAAAAACCCAAATACATTCGCAGAGGTTACAGAGCTATTAAGTTATACATTTTCTCATTACCGTTTACTTATCAGCTAATTTCCTGGGGTCTCATTTATCCATCTTGCATGAGCTCAACAGGACCTTTCTGTGTAAAGGTTTCAATCTATCAAAAACAAACTTGGTGTAAAAACGTCCACTCTCTTAACAGCATACACACAGGGATAATTGGTGACACAGATGGTGAGGTGAGGAACTGTGAAGCTAGATTGCACCCTAATTCCACTCAGATATTTAATTTCCCTTCATATAAAACTTTTATTTATTGATTTATGGGATCCAAAACCACAGCGTGATACAGCTTGCACTTGTGAGTCATAACTGCACATGAAGAGCTGTAACAAAAATAAAAAAGGTTCAGAAACTAGCTTAAGTTCTAGGTTGAAGTCGGCCCAATATTCAAACATTTCTTCACCATTACATTCCTCTTCCTAAAGATTAACAGGATGTACTGCAGATTAATGCATAAATGTGATATGGTGTCAGGCTTTCAAACTGACTACTGCAAAAATCTGAATACCATCCAGCATATAAAGACTTTCAAATCCACAGTAGTCCCCTATCCATCAAGTGTGCTGGATGGCATGTTGGACCTAGATTCTGATTACCTTCATCCAACCCTCCTCCATACCCTCCTCCACCATCTGGCCAACCTCAGCTCCCTCCCTTGCAGCTGCCCTCCCTGTTGAACTATTTCTTACACTCATACTGCATGAAAGGCATCCCCAGCCAGACCCCAAAAGACCGCCATGTTGAGCCTGGTGCTGCCTGAGATTTTGTCCCACAGAGCAGTTTTTTCTCTCCACAGTCACCCATGCTTGCACATCATTGAGGTTCATATGAACCTGTGCCTCACTCCAATCACCGGATTCATTTTCATTCCCTCTCTGTACCGCCACCAGTTTCAGGCCGGGGTTTTTTAATGCTCTTTCATCCAGCAGTTCATGCATACGATCAAAGTAAATTTCAGTGTTAATGTACCCGGCCGAAGCCTGAGCACCAAAGACTTAACTTGTTTCAATAAACTCTTCTAATTGCCTTCCTTCTTTCTGTGAATTTTTCAGATTGAAAGGATAATAGTACAAAATGGATGCATTGGCTCTGTTGGGGAGAGATGAAAATGGGAGAATTAGGAAGGAGCATTGTTTTTAGGGATCACCAAGGTTCACTGGCACATGATGATGACTGGTTTATCAGCTAATCTGGCTCTCTAAAGCATTGCTCTCTAATCTATGCACTTAACTTTGTTCAGTGTTGAAGAGACAGACCCGCTAAACCTTGCTGATCATAGTTGATAAACCAAAAAAGGTCAGTGTGGATAAGTTTAATTTTGAAACAAAGGAAAAGTAGTTCTGTTCTAAAGAAAACACAAATAACTAGAAAAGCACTCGGCGAGCGCAGATCTCCGCCAAGGTTTGTTTGTGTGTTGGCAACTTTACAGAAAAGGATGGTTACCTGGATCATCATCAAAATGTAATCATTTTTCAAGGGTTATAATATGCCCTCAAGGCAGCGCTAGGTTTCCGCCGGGACCTGGGCAGCCAGGTAACCGGTGGAAACCAGACAGCATGGCCCCAGTTAAACCATCCCCCCATCACCATCCCCCCATCACCATCCCACCCCCCACCCTAATGTATGTTATGTATTGTGACGAACGGTTTGTACTAGAACCATAATTTCCCTCTGGGATTATTAAAGTATGTCTGATTCTGATTCTTTCAAAATTTTAGCAAAATCCATTCATAACTTTTTCTGTAAAGTTGCTAACAAACAAACAAACAAACCAACACTACCAAAAACATAACATCCTTGGCGGAGGTAAATACGGATAGCCAGTAGTAGGGTTTAATACATATTTATGTATTGTAGGTATATATAAAGAAATTTCTTAATGGGGGGAGAATAATAGCAGAGATAGCTTCATTTGACAGCCAGCTTATTAAAGAACCATGATAATCCGTGTATCTATAGAAAAATTAGGAAACATCTAAATATCGATATTAACCACCCTGGGATTCCTGTCAACAAGCTCTAATAGCTTGAATTTCCCCCTCATATGTTTAACCTAATCACCAATTAATGAAGTCCCTGTCTGAAGCCAGTTTAAGGAACAAAATATGTATGTGATGAATCCATAAATCTGAGATAGCACAGCCAGGCAGCCAGTACAAAAGTGCAATACTGCCTGATGCAATTGTTAATGTGATCTGTCCATACATAAGAGTGCAAATGTGTTGCCATTTTATATTATAAGCAATAACTGTGGTTTCCGAACAGATTTATCTGACCCTCCACCTCACTCACCAACACATCCATTTCTTCCTCTGTTAAACTGCACTTTTTTCTCTTTTTTTCTCTCTGGTTGTCATCGGAAACCATTAAATAACATACATCAGCTGGCTCATTGAAATACTCAACAATAATCATGCAATGCTTTAGGTGATGCCTTGTGCACACATGTCAGATGTAATAAGGACATTTACATGATTTTGTGTATGTAGTTTTACGAATCTAAAATATCTTTGTCATTTTGGGCCTTTGGACATATGCACACTTTTAGTATAGATCCCACCCAATCCTTGATAAATGAGACCCCTGGTACTTGAATTAATCTTAAATGTTCCTTTCCAATACTTTTATGGTACTTTCTTCTGAGCTTTACAGAAAATATACTGTAATTTTGAGACAACTTTTCATAACTTGCAAGTGGTTTCATAGGAATGCTGTATTCTGGCAGAAATACATGGCCTAATAAAAGCTGTTGTCATATTATCAAATCCACCTGAACTTAATGTGTTTTGTGGTCTTCATCACTAAAAGACTCATGCACCGATAGAATAGATATTACACACAAACAAATGCCATATTTGATTATCATCCTGCTGTAATATTTCAAGCAACTGCTGCACAAAATAAGAAAATTAACTGAGAACTAAAACAAAAAAGTATTTAGAGAAATAAATAGAAATGCAAGACTTTATCACAGCCTTGCATTTTCTCACTTCCAGCCAATTTAAAACATCATAGATAGATGATGCATAGTATTGTTACAGACAGCATTAGAGTATGTAATTTCTTTAGTTTCCCAGTATGAATTTGCATGACGATATAGCTCATTACCTCTTATTCTTTCCCACTGATTGAATTCACAAACAATATAGCGTGCAGGCTATTTCTTTCTTTACTAAGACTTGATTAAGAGAAACCAATGAGTTGTAAAATCGTTCTACTCCAAATACTTCATTTGTAAACCTAATAAGTGGTGTTTCAGTTTCTGAACTAAAACAATATGCAGCATAGAAATGGATCTTCATCATGATCTAGAGAAGATGAGTTAAGCCATTTCTGATTAAAGGGAGACACGGATGCTGATTTAGATTTTTCTTCCATACTTTTTATTTGTTTATCATTATTTAAATTGTGGACGCTTCACCAAATAAGCTTGCATTTAAAATTAGTGCAGAAACTGTAAGTGGTGAGTGGGCAGCCTGTGTTCTAGAGAGCATATGTCACAGTGTGTTAGTGTCCAGCCAAAAACGTGTTACACACGCCTGTCATGACCATCCCGGCTGACTGACAGACCAGCCATGTGGTGACAGTGA
Source organism: Jordanella pulchra (assembly GCA_034780135.1). Classification (NCBI taxonomy): domain Eukaryota; kingdom Metazoa; phylum Chordata; class Actinopteri; order Cyprinodontiformes; family Cyprinodontidae; genus Jordanella; species Jordanella pulchra. The sequence goes on along the minus strand of JAUZNJ010088101.1, from coordinate 6,675 downwards.
TGTCTCTTGTCTGTCCAGTTTAGTGACCCAGAAGACCTTTAAACTGTCAACCAGCACCCAAGCCACTCAAACACACACACTGAACCTTTTGGCTATAGCTGATGAGCGAAGCCAAACATGCAGCTGCAACAGTTGTAAATGTGTTTGCATAGAGCCAGCTCCCTGTCACTCAACATAATATTTGCTTCAGTGTTTTAATGTAGATAGACAGCTTGACTTTATCTCAGATTCCACATTTTTTTTTTTTTACCTGTTGTTGCCTTTGGTTCTGGCTGTTGGTGGAGATAAATGTGTGAGAAAATACGTGGTGTTTATTCAAAGTTGAATTCTTCAGTACCTCAGAGAAGATTAGAAACAGGAGGAAAATGGTAAATGCGACTTTTTCTCCAAAATCACTCGTATGGATGATTTAAGAACAAATTTGTGCGAACAAAGGGTTATTGCAGCAGGCCCATTTTCTTCTAATTCAATATCAAGTCAAAAACATGGAGACATTTAGAATTTTTTTCTTAAGATGAAGAAATGTATAAGTCTTTGGCAGAGGAAGGTAACTAGTTACAGTTACTTTTATAACTAAATAAACTTTTAGTAGTAGCTGTAATGATTGCATTTTGTAGCATTTTTCTAAATTCATTTTAGGTTACACTTTAGAATAACCATTAAACCATCATTTACAAATGTAAAGAAATAAATTATTAATGATTAACAGATAGCTAATTAATATTTAAGTCATTTATAAGCTATATAGAAATTATTTATAAAAGGTAAATAGATCATTTCTTAAGGGACTATGTCCACTGATGTTAGGTTTAGGGATAAAATAATATGGCAGGGCAATATGAGGTACTTACCTTTAATAAAGGGTTAAGATGCAGTTTATAAATGATGATCAAAGATGAATAAATAATTAAGTTAATAATTAATAAATAATATGTTAATAATTAAAAAATGGTCTCTTTGCCATTTATAAATGATGGTTATGATGTTTATTGCAATGTGTTACCAGGTCTCTCTTATTTTAAAAGAAATTGATTTCCACAAAACTTGTTGACCATTTTAAAGCATGGTTTTTACCAAGAATCTTTTTGCTTTTGCGTGAGGAATTTCTTAGATGACTACTTTCGACCTCAACCTAAGTAAAACAATATTAAAGTAGTGCTACTTTTAATTGAGTAGAATATCTGCCTACCCCTGGTCTTTTGTGCTCATTTTGTGCTTAGTCCTCCAAAACCCTGACAGCCCAGGGTGCAGACCAGGAAGCAGATTCGTAGTTTAACACACCCCTCTGCAGCTTCTCTACTGTTACCCACTCTTTACTCCTTACAGACAGTGTCTTGCCCACAACCAAAATCAAATAAATTAGAAAAGTATCCTAAAGGAGTAAACAATGATAATCTAATTAAACCTAAAATGACTCCAATCAGGGAAAAGTTAAAAGAATTAAATGTGGTTTACTTAATATAAGGTCTCTTCCTTCAAAAAATCTGTTAGTTGATGACTTGATTTGTGATAATCAAAGTGATTTATGTTGTCTCACAGAAACCTGGCTGCAGCAAGGGGATTATGTGAGCATAAATGAGGCAACTCACTCTAGTTATTTAAATTTTCACATACCCAGAAAATCTGGGCAAGGAGGAGGAGTATCAGCAATCTTTCAGTCTGACTTACAGATTAGCCCAAAGCCAAACAATAGTTACTGTTCTATTGAACATTTAACTCTTAGCTTCCCTCATCCAAATTGTAAAGCAACGAAACCTCTTCTTTTTGCAGTTTTATATCGTCCACCAGGTCCTTACTCTGAATTTTTAGATCAGTTTTCAGAGTTCCTATCTAAATTAGTGTTAAATACTGACAAGTTCATTATAGTGGGGAATTTAACATCCATGTTGACATTGAAGGTAATAGCTTAAATGCAGCCTTTAATGCTATCTTAGACTCCATTGGCTTTGTTCAAAATGTGAATAGTTCCATACATTCCCATCTTCATACTTTGGACCTTGTGCTGACTTATGGCATTGAATGTGAAGAAATAACAGTATTTCCTCACAACCCTGTCCTCTTTGACCACTTTTTAGTAACTTTCAAAATTACTTTAAATCAGAATCAGACATACTTTAATAATCCCAGAGGGAGGTGGGGGTGGGGTGGTGGGGTGGGGGGACTGTTTAACTGGGGCCATGCTGCCTGGTTTCCGCCGGTTACCTGGCCCAGGATACGTAGCGCTGTCTTGGTCTCTGTAGAAAGATAGGAGGAGTTTTCTTCCCCCCAAAGAAGGTTTCACTTTAGCGGAGTGTTATCAGATGATGCAGTTATAAATTTTAAAGAATCTGTTTTACTTTCTATCACCTCTGTATTTCTGAACAACACTACAGAAACAAAGATTCAGTTTATTCCCTCTCGCAAGTTGCTAGGAAACTGGAGAGAAAATGGCGCTACATCCTATCAAGTCTGGAAAAAAAATCTACATCTCAATTTTAGATATGCAACACGGATATGTACTTCAAGCTTTAAGGGTAACTGTAATCGAACCTTTACTTAAGAAAACGTATCTTCACCCAGATGACTTGGTCAATTATAGACCTATTTCTAATCTTCCGTACTTATCTAAAATTCTTGAGAAAGTAGTTGCTAAACAAGTATGTTAACACTTAGACCATAATAACCTTTTTGAAGAGTTTCAGTCATGTTTTAGAGCTCATCATAGCACTGAAAGGGCTCTGGTGAAAGTCACTAACGATATTCTCATGGCTTCAGATAATGGACTTGTATCTGTACTTGTCCTGTTAGATTTTAGTGCTGCATTTGATACAGTTGATCATAATATTCTTTAGGAAAGGGTTGAACATTTTATAGGAATTAGTGGAACAGCACTAAGCTGGTTTAAATCTTATTTATCTGACAGATTTGCGATTACTTTTCACTGCTATACTGATGATGCTCAATTATATCTGTCTATAAATCCTGACAAAACTAACCAATTACATAGACTACAGGCATGTCTTGAAGACATTAAAACCTGGATGACTCTTAACGCTCTGCTTCTGAATGCTGAAAAAACAGAAGTTATTGTCTTTGGACCAGAGTCTCTGAAAAATAAACTGATTAGTCAGTCACTTTACTTCGATGGAATCTAATTAATCTCAGATAACAAAGTAAAAAATCTTGGTGTTATTTTCAATCAGGACCTGTCATTTAAATCCCATATCAAAGAGTTTTTTTTTTATTATTTCCTTCTTTCATCTCTGGAATATTGCAAAAATTAAAAATATACTGTCCAGGGGTGGTGCTGAGAAACTAATCCATGCATTTGTTACTTCAAGGCTGGACTATTGTAATGCTTTATTATCAGGAAGTCCACAAACTGTAGTTAAAAGCCTTCAGCTGATCCAAAATGCTGGAGCCAGAGTTCTGATGAAAATTAAAAACAGCTTAAAGCTCTAACACCTCCTGTATACGTTTTGGAAAATCTGCTGTCTGTAAACATTCGGTGCTATACAGCAACTGTTGCCTGATAACAGATAAGGCTACTGGACTGACTCCTCTGTAATCTCATATAATTTTCTTATCAAGCTCTAAACATGACCTAAAATATTTTCTTATTTGGTCATTAGGAAATGAACCAGGTCAGCATCAGTTTTCAGTCCAAAATCTAAAATTCCCTCCATGAATGTGATGTGTATGAGAAATTTCCCAGAGTGCTTGCTCGGCTTCTTTCATATTTCTGTTTGGACACAAGAGATGTCGCTGGTAAAGTCTTCTTTTCCCCACAGTGTCCATTTTTAGTGGGCTTCGAATAGATGTTGGTTGCAGAAGAATTAATTGCTATCCCAGACATTGTTTGAAACGACTGCTTCTTCTTCTTCTACTGAAACAACCACGACTTACTGTATCAAAGCTATTGAGGGCGAGCATTCAGCGTTAATTGATGTCACATCAGTAGGACTGTTTGGGAAATTTGACCCCAGAATTGCAGCGTGTTATGCAGCACACAGCTTTTTAAAGGTAATGGAGAGACTCATTGGTTTTAGATTTTAACGCATCGTCACCCATTAGCATTAGAAAACTGGACATTCTTTAAAAAGTCTTTCCCTATTTACTTTAAGAAGTTTAGAATAACAATCTTACTGCTCTTAACCTTAGAAGTAATTGTATGCTGCAGGAGGTTTTTCCTTATGCAGCTCAGCAACCATGTTCATAGAGAGAAAGAATTTTTGCCTTTTGCCATCAGAATAAAGTAATATAAAGATAAAAAGATGGAAATTTTTGTAAAATTTACATTTTATTTCCTACTTCTTCTATACTCAGGTTTTTATAAAATGTAGACACAAAACATCCTTTTTCTTAAAGGAAGTTGTTTTTAATGTAAGTCTTGCTTTTAGCTTCTGACAAAATCAGAAATCTGTCTTGTCGTCATCCCAACTAAAAACACAACCTGGGAATAACCATCTCACCAGTCAGATCTGAGCATACAACCTGCTTGATTGGTTTGAATTTTAAAATATTACATCATAAGCATTAAAATAAGAATTTACTAGACTTATGTGATTTCTTTTCACAAAGTTTATTTCCCTCTGATTATTAGGATGAGATATTTGAGCTCCTCATTATCTGCATGACATATGCGCAGGAAGGGTCTTACTCTTCCAAGTGAGGTATTAGCAAAGATTTCTGTTTAATCCACCTGTGTGAATCATCTTCACCTCTGCATATCTGTGTTGCAATAAAGCTAAGTGGGATTTCAGTCATCACTCAATCAGTCCATAGGGAGGAATTGAGCCTGTTGGAGAGGTTTAGAAAATTGTGCTGTGATCTGAAAAGATTTTAAATTTTAGTAAGAAGACAAACAAAGAAGACACTACAATATACAGACCTTTATGCTTGAAAAAAAGCCACATTTATTTCAATATGTTCTTTGATTTATCGAGTTGCTTTATGATTTATTTTGCTTCTTCATACCAAGCTTTCAATTAATTATTAAAGTAGGGTTGCAGGCAGAATTACAGCCTGTGTGGAGCTAAAGAATATCTAAGCAGATCTAATGTCTGGAATTAATTTAATCACTTGGTACAAAAGCAAGCAGGTTCTGTGTGGAACTGGAAACAGACAAACATCAGCATGGTCATGCCTTACCGTGATATTCCCTCAAGATAAAATTCAGCTCAACCCACTACCTTTTAAACAGCGAACGGAGTCATCCTGTGTGTGACTTAATCTTGGTATAAGTCCAACTATTTTTTAAAGACCTCAGCGGATTGTTAAAGAACATTAGCGAACAAACAGCAGCATGAAGAACAAGGAAAATAGCAGGCAGGTCAATATCATAATATCACATCTAAAGGGATTCAGCACACTAACCTAGTTTAGTTTTGACTAGTTTAGTTCCTATCTGACCTATCAATCCTTCTGTGTTAACATTTTAAACACATAATCTTTTTGTGTCCCTCTGTGGTGCAATTTTACCAGTTGATTCTGACTGTGCTGAAAAACTAGAACTGGGAGTTTTAGTTCATTATTAGGTCATTCAAATCAAGGCTAAAACCAATTAATGATTCTTAGATAAATGACATACAGTAACTGTAATCTGCTTACTCACCAAGGTTCTTTAGTCTTTTACCCAAGGTTGGACTTCTGTACAAACTGTTTAAAATCCAGTTATCTTTCACCACTTTAGTAATTTAGACTGCTGCGCAACTTTAATATATTTATTGCCCACCCCAGTAGGGGTGGTAAATATGTTATTTACTCAAATATTATTCAGACTGTCATATATTGTTTATAAACACGCCCTACTGGCTGCGTGTTAGAACAATAACTAAGTGTGAATCGAGCTCAAATTTTCTTCCGTTCAAAATGTAAGTTTATGAACAGAAATCATTCAACTCCAAGTTAAACATATTTCAGTTTAAAACTCTTGACTAAAAACTAGTGAAACTCAACTAAAACTTTGCTACCGTGTACAAAGACAAAGGAAAAATATGGTTGAAAATCATAATAAATGAGATAATGCAATGATATCACAGTTTAGCGTGGATTTTATGTTTGAGAACCAAATTTTATCTTGAAGAATTTAGAATTAGCTTGATCAAATTAGCTTTTGGCTAATTTAGAGCAATTAGAAGGTTTTCAAACCGATTCACAATGCAAATCCATGAGATGAATAAAACATTATTTGGCCAAATAATCTTTATTAAATGGCTTGATTAATCAGATGTCAATAACCTTCATTTAAATGATTGTTAGTCTTCTTTGAGTGAGCTAGCAGTTAACAGAAATTAGGATTCCATTAAATGACTTTTGGTCATAATTTGGTAATCAAAATGTATGAACAAATGGCAGAACATACAATGTTAGTGAAATAAAGTTTGTTCTAACTTTATGACAGCTCAAAACATTTTCTGTAGGATTGTGTACCATGCCGTCCATTTTGTTAGCTTTGTCTTTACACCACCATAAACACATGAATGATCACAATCATCAAAGACATATTGTTTTTACTAGGTACTGTTCTTGGCATGCCAGACCTTGTACCTTTGTTCAAGTCCATGTCATAGAGTTTGTTTTCTCCAACATTTTGCATTTCAGCATTGCAGGCTCACAGTGTTGGGATCTGGAGTCTGTCTGCCACCTTTTCTCCAGCAGAGCGCGCCGTGGGTCTCCTGGGCTGGAGCCCTCAAC
>JAUZNJ010088100.1:0-49846 GCA_034780135.1 Jordanella pulchra | reverse complement strand
GTTGTCATTTGTAATCATCAAAATTAAACGACATAAACATTTGAAATATATGAGTTTGTATGTAATGTATGAATATACAAGTTTCATTTTTTAAATGGAATTACTGAAATAAATCTACTTTTTCATGGTATTCTAATTTTATGACCAGCACCTGTATATGGTGGCAGTAGAACAATTGTTTACATAAATCACTAAATTCTGAATTATATAAGAATAAGAAAAAAAATCAGGACTACCACCTGTTTTGCAATAATTTAATCATTTGATTAAAAGGAAAAAATTAATAAAAGCAATAAATGAATTGCCTTATCACTGTCTAAAGTGATAGAAGCACAAACAATCCTAAAAATACCATAAATATCATAAATCATCTAAAGACACTGAATCATTTTAGAAAATATAAATCATTTATTGATATTAGGAACTTGTCTGGAGTTCCTCCAGACTGATAATAGATTTATATTTTAAAACGGTGACATCATTTAATAGCAAATACAGCAGATTTAAAAAGGGAAATCCTTGCATTTGGAGGAATCATAGATATCCTTAAGTTGGATTTACCGTGGACTGAAAGCTGCCAGGACGGAGGCTTCGTCGGATGCTGGCGTGGCGTCTAATCAGGATCTCTCTGGGCTGGCTGTCATTGGGCAGAGCATGCTTACTTGTGAATGCAACAGTCTGTATAAATACACAACAGAAAAATAAAAGAACATTTTATTCACACTGATGTACTGATTCAGAAGTTTTTTTATAACATATTTTACCAAGTTTGGGTATTGTGGACATTTGCAGAAATCCTTTTCCAGCCTCATCCTCTGAAGAAAACCATAACTCGGATAATAGACCACTAAAGTGGTTTGAGGGGAAGACAGCGCTCTCTGAAGCTCACATTACACAACCAAAACTGACCACACCTGTCTGAGCAGCAAGGGGGAAGTTTCTATGTTTGAGCTTTGCAAACTGCCATCAAATGCACCTCTAATGCTGCAGAACTACCATTCCCATCAGTGAGATAAACCAAAAGCTAATTTACTGTATATATGGTTCATTATTAAATCAGAGTCAATTTTTTATCACATCTCAAAGTTTGGCTGGCAGATGATATAACTGAATAGCATTATAATCGTGACTAAATTAGTTTGGCTAATAATGGTCATGAAATATAAAGTAACTAAGACAGAAGAAGGTAATGCACTGTACAACAAAGTACTGTCAATATGTAAAAATAATGTGAGTAGACGACATGCCAGCTGGTCCTAGAGGCACAGGATTCCTGTTTCCCTGCCTGCACATCAAAGTGTCTTTTAAGAGCTGATATCATTGTCACTGGTGGAAAAGTACTGCTGGTGACACGCTGTCGTTAAGCGAAACAAGACCCGGTTTCAGTGTTTAGGGTTTTGGTTTTTTTTGTGCCACCATTACATTTCTGAACGTGTCTGAGGAAGCTCCTCTTTACTGGATTATTAAAGAAGAACCTTTGTTGGCAACAGGAAGACTTAAACCTTCCTGTTTTAAAAAGGACTTTCCTGGTCAACTCCTGCTGTCTGACTCAGACTTTTAAAGACTTAAGAGTTACGTCAAAGTTTCTGTTAATTAGTTTGGTAACTTCCCAGCAGTAACTTTATTTGCATCACTGGCTAAAAGCATAAGTGATGTTAACAGGTTAAAATTGATAGTTTGTTAAAGTTGTATCCAATTTGCTTTTTGTTTTAAGTTAAATAATTCAGTAAGGAATAAACTTCCCCTTTAGTAAAACTGGTGAACAAAGTAACTTATGACACAATTGATACCAATAACAATACCTTCTAAAAACCAATACAAACAAGCATTTTGTTTACTTTTTGCAAATTACTTTAGTATGTTTATCAGTTTCTAGGAACATATTACTGTAGGAATCCATCAACACTTTTTTTCCCCTTAGGTAAAGATATGAAATAGAGCAGAGGCTCATTTTTCAGTCTATGGCTGCCTGATGATGATGACGTTAATATTGCTTCTAAACACAATTAAAAGAAAGTAAAATAAAAAAAAAAAATCTCCTCTGGCATTAAAGAAACCAAGTATCAATCATAACCATCAGACATCATCTACATGCAGGTTATGTAAGTAAATCAAAACAAACCTTTCCTGTCCTACCATCACAAATGTTAACAAGTGGACTAAAGTCTGTTGAAGCATTAATAGGAACTTAGTGCTTTGGAAGACTTTAATTAAGCCCTTTTAACAACAACAGAAAGAGGCAACATGGGGGAAAGGGATCAGGTTATGGTTTTCTATCTTCCAGATTCAATATGACATTTTTTAGATTGTAGATGGATTCTTCAATTGAACTGAAAATGGTAACTGGGCCTTTCAGATGGATTTTTTTCACATCAATACAAACAAAAAAACAACTTGTGGGATGAAATAAAAGACAGAAGAGTGGTTGAGAGGGCTGGTTGAAGAGATTTACTCTCTATGCCACAACTTTGGAAAATGCTGCAGGGGAAGAACCACTCCTCTCTTATTTGAAATTAAAAAAAAAAAACCTATTTTACAACGTATTTATAATAAGAGCATATAAGAACCCCAGTAATGAAAGCTAAGTTTGTGACTGGGCTGTTTAAATAACTGCTCTCAATTTTTTTTAACGAATAAATAAATTGTTCCTCTTACCCGCTGCCTGATCTTGTACATGTTTTTGGACAGGATGTTATGCATGTTTCTAAGGTCCTCAGTCATTAATGTCTTCTTCGGTTTGGAGGATTCCTTCTGCTCTTCCCTAAATACCAAAAAGAAATATTATGTCATTTGTTACCCGTTGGTCTATACGAACAATTAGGTGGTATGTTTTATGATCGAAAGTTCATACTGGAGGGAAATGATGGACGGAGCGGCACTGATGTCTCCAGAAACAGTGTCCAGGATCTCCATGGCATTCTGCAGCTCCAGCTTCTTGTACAACGCGACGATACTGGACTCAGCCCTGCTGTCTCGGATAAGGATCCGACGTAGTATTCGGTTGTTGAACTTCATGAACCTAAATTCGAGATAACAGAGCCATTGTGAATTTTTGTGTTTGTATAAAACAAGTTCTCTGTTCACAGACCTATGGATAAACACAGGTGTCGAAACCAACGTTTGACATTAAAGCTTTAAGTGTTTTGAGATGTATTTTATCACAAATGTAGACTGAAGTCCTGCAGGTTCTTCTTCATATCATACAGTAACTAAAGCTCAGTCGGATTTTATGGACGTAACCTGTACACATCTATTTTATAGCTCCAGCACAGATTCCCAGAGCTATGTCTGGGTTTTGACTAGACCCATGAGAGGAATACGTTTGAATCTGTCATAAACCACTCTGTTGTAGCTTTACAATGATATATTTGATGCATTTGTCCAGACTGAGGATTAGTCTAGGATGTCTCCTTTTGCAGCTTCTAAGAAGTCTTCTTCCAGGATTATCCTGTGTTTAACACCATTCGTCTTTCTTCCCCATCTTTACTGAAGTCAACATCACAGCATGATGCAGCCACCACCATGTTTCACCTTGGTGTCGATGTGTTCAGTAATGTGTAATTTCTTCCACCAAATATGGAATTTAACTGTATTTAAAAGTCAAAATATGATCTCATCTCAATAGAACCACTTTGTCCACCTTTTTTTGTGTTATCCTGTAAACTGCAAACAGCATTCTATAGCATTTTTTACTTGCCCGTTTCTATAAAAGGCCACATTTCTGAAATGCTAAATTTAAAGTCGTCTTGTCGACAGGTTTTTCCACTGTTTTCAATTCACCCAACATAAAATCAGACTTTGTTGTTCGATCATAGCAGCACTGTTGGCAGGACTGATGCTTTGCAGCACAAAGGTCTTAAGTTTGAATACCAGCCTTTGGTCTTTCTGCTTATTCTCCCTGTCCATGCACATCACCAGGTACCCTTGCTTCCCTTCAAAGTTCAAAAGAAAAGAAAGTGACTGAAGACAGTTGATCTCTCTATGTTGTGTGGTTTTTATTCGTTATGTTTGCCTATGGGTTGCCCTGTGATAAATTGGTAACATGTCCAGTGTGTACACTTCCTTTCGCCTAACAACAGACAGATATAAGCTCCAGCCCCCCCGGTGTGTATAGCAATGGATGGGTGTTTCAGGGTAAATGGGCTTAAGGCATTTTAATTATTTTGCAAGTTGTTGTATTTTTAAATTATCAAACACTCTGCTTCTTTGCATCCAGTCATGATATTATCTATGGACTGAAAGAAATTAACAAAAGGAAAAATCAGAGGCCAATTAAACGATATAAAATGTATACATTTAATTTTAAGAACAGCATGATACCTAAAAGAGGTTAAAACAGAAATCCCAAGTTACTTACGTTAGGAGCCCCTTTATTGAGGTCATTGAGAAATCACATATCTTTAAACTTATGTCAAACAAGACATGCAGACTGACAGATAAAATGTAAATGTCATGCCAGAGCATGTTTTAACTGGTTATCTCTTATTTGCAGTTACTTAAACTTAACTTACTTAACCTAACTTAAAAAAACCCGTCTAACAAGGCAGGTTTGAGTCAAACAGGAGAAGAAGGAGAGGAGGAAACTGGTATTTAAAGAAAAAAAGAGAGATGAAATTAAGGAGGATTTAAAAGGATAACCTATTACCGACAAAAGAACTATCCTATCTACTATCATCAGTTACTGGTAAGGCATAGCATTTCCTTCTTCGTAAACAAATGTAAAAAACAAATACAAAAACAGGACACATATTGTAATAACTTGCAGGACAACAAATGGAGCTGCTGACTCCAGAGGCTAAACGCGACACCAACATCTGATTAACTGTCAACATCCCTTCACATTTCCAACATGAACAAGCATGGCTCAAAATTCACTGAAAGATCATCTTTGGCAGCATTTTCTTTTAAGTATTAGTATTACACTGTGTACAGTTCAAGGTGTCAAGCCTACAAGTGCTTTTTGACAAAATGTGTTAAATGAGTATTTAAGCAGGATTAGCAGACCAGAAATGTAAAAACTCACTTGTCCTTCCAGTAGAAATGACTCCACTGCCCACAGAGATCCTCTATTCCTGCCATTGTGTGCTCCATGAGCTGAAAGGTACGGGGCAGAGAGTTTATACACTTTCTGGTCAACACACAATGTACATAGCTTGAAAAAGTCTGCATCATACCCTGCTGTGGATCTCTACATTGATGGTGTCCACATTGCGGTTGGTTCTCCGTACATTGATGAACTCAATTAGTGGTCGAATACTGATGCCCTGCAGAGAGAAAGGCAAAAGCATCCAAGATTTCACAAAGTGAGGCTAGTAATTATTACAATCTTATTAATCATCTAATTCTCTTTAAATCAAATTGCTTTTTAAGTCTGAACTGAAAGGGAGAGTTTTGATTGCAGTGTAAAGCAAATCCTTGGTACAATAATAAACGGCTAGCTGTATGAAAAGCTTATTGCTGCACACTGCTGGTCAGCTGAGTAAAGGAAGCCTGTCACAATTTTGTTGCAGTATCTTGTGGAAACTAGATGAGCAACATCAATCATTTTCATTAAGGCGACAACATTTTGAAGCTAAAATTGATAAGCTGAGAAGGGAATATGTGCTCGTCGACTCCACTTGAGTAGACAGTCTGACTAATCAACACTGAAAACTAATATAACATGTTTAGACCTCCAGCATTATTTTACTGAAAGCAGAGCAGCAAAAAGCAAAAATCCAGCACCATAAGCTCTTAAACTGGTTGTATGAAATTAAGCAGATGTTTATGCTATATTTTTGATCAAGTCTATACATAAAAATCAAAACATCATGTTATGCCAGCAAAAGAAATAAAAGTCATTTTTATATTTAAAAAAAGAAGTAATTTCACCATATAAAGAATTTTTTAGGCCTTATATTTTAACATGTTTTACACAGAGAAAATACTATCAAACTCTAAATCCAAACACAGCATTTCTGAATAGTTCTAGTTTCACAGTGTGCGACTAGGTGATTGAAACTATAACAGGAATAGCCTCCAACCCATTTCAAGATGGCGGAATTTCTACCTCCTAAATGATAAAGAGGCTTTAGGGAAAAGTTCCAACCCAGTATGACAAAACAAACCTTCAACCAGGCCAATAATTTTGGGTAAAAAATGAAAGAAAGAAGCAAAGTCTAAAATTTTGCGGGCATCAAATTAATTGGTTTCTTGAACAAAAACACAAATGACATGCTGTGAGTTTGCCTCATTTCCTACTTGAATTATCCAGTGTGATTATGATTTACAAATGATTAAGCCATCTGACATCAAAAACAACACCTTATTTTCATCAATACACTTGAACTGAAAGCCTTACCTGAAGAAACACTGTGAATAGGATAATTGCAATGGTAGCAGTGACAAATAGCTGCTTTCGGCCAATGTTGTCAGGAAGAGTGAAGGCCAGAGCGAATGAAATGGCACCGCGCAATCCTCCATAGGCCAAACCGAACTGATCCTTCATGTTGAAGGAGATTGTTCGAAAAGGGTTAATGATCTGAGTCAGCACCAAAACACCTGGGAGAGTAAAGGAAAAATGTTAGATGCTGCTAATGTTGACAAATAGAAAGCTTTGGGTTATCAGACCAATACAAAGTGCTTAAAAATTGTGCTTTTAATTCATAGCAGAACACATGATGAGATTGAAACCTGAAAAGTAAACTTGTAACTTCAGTTTTTTTAGGAAACAATGAAGACAATAAATAACCAGGATTTTTAAATACTCATACTTTAAGTACTGGAAGAGGTGTCTAAATATGCAAAGTTAGACGTCCAACTCTGTAGCCGATAGCAGCCAGAAATTTCTTTTTATTGATGAACAAAGTCATCAGTAGTGAAACAGGAAGATAATCCCGAGTGCCTTGAGGTAAAATACTACTAATGGCTGCTAAAGCTGGACTCCAAACCTCTAAAATCTAGGTAATTTAGACCCCTTCCTTACAGGTCTTACAACCTAAATTACTTCCCCCCCCCCATCAATGTGGTTCATAAGTTATTGTCAGTGGTCTTCAACCAAAGAAAACTTTATTACGACTTTGGCAAAAAAGACCAAAACAGAGTAAGCTAAGTGAGAACTCCCAGAGAAAACACACCATAAATCAATCATGACAATGATACGATCACTCTTTAACCATTTAAATGAAATATCTGTTATCTTTTTGGATGAAGTGCTTAAAGCTTGCAGCCTTACAGTTCAAACTAGCTCCATTTGATTAAATGTATCTAAGAAAATGATGCAACCAACAGCTGATCAAAATAAAAAAAAAACAGCAATCTGGGAGAGAAGAAATTTAAAACAGAGGAGCAAATGTAGAAAACTGAGCACAGATTGTCCTCCCTTCCATCAAGGTCGGGGACAGAGATAGTTAGGCTATTTATTTGTTTAGCTTAGCCAGTTATTTGCTGATCAATTAGGACATTAAACCTATATTCCTTTCAAAAGCAGCCTGACTGTGACTGAACTACCTGCAGGCTACTTTTGGAAAGCAGACTAAAGCATTTTACTGTATTTAATCAGACTTAAAAAGCTGATTGAGATTCGGTTCATTTACCTTTCCCATAATTGTTGTATATGTCGTAAGACTAAAAAAAAGGTTCATTCAAAGCAAGTTTTAAGATGTGAATTGGATCAAACAAACTCAAAGCAGAAGGAAAGTGGCAGAAACATTTAGAATGACCTCATGTATTTTTGCTTGCTAGTCAAAGAGAGGCACTGAGAAACAGCATAGTGTTGATTTGTAATTTGTCAAGTTGGGGGCAGAAACATAAACCCTTAAAATTAAAGAAATGGCAGTAGATACTCCATACCTTAACTTAGAGTAGGTTATTTTAAGCAGGTTCTTTAAAACAGTCAATTTTAAAGTAAATGTTAAATGTAAACCTTCTCAAATAGACTTCAACCTGATTCAGTCATCCTCTTTCTTTCTGCTTACCCAGACCTCTCCATAAAAAGGCAAACAGCAGAGTGAAGAGGATGTAGCCCCAGTTCCACTCATGCTCCGTCGTTATGGTGACGACGCCCAGGAAGAAGAAAATAAGGGTCTCTGAAATGGAGCCAAGCATCTTAACCACATGTCGGATGGTTGTGCAAGAACGCTGGGAAACGTTCTCCTCAACGTAATACTTCATGGTGAGGGCACAGCAAACAATGCTGCAAAAAAAAAAAAAAGAAACAAAACACTTATAGCTTAAACAGTTTACAGTTTGAGAGTTTTATTATGCAACCCTTTCTTTAAAGTCACTCACGCCATAATTGATGAAATGGCAAAGAGTTCGGCCACCAGATACGCCAGGTAGCTGTACATAAAGATGAAGAGGGGCTCGATCTCTCTGACCTTGGAGGTGAATCTGGTTGTGAAGGCAGCCACAAAACCAAAAAGGATGCCGAAACCCATCCCCCCAAGGCCGACCACAAAGAACCTCGCCACTCCCAAGAACACGTCCACAGGCTGCACCACCGGCATCTCTGCCACAAAGGTGAACATGTTGTACAGCACCTGAAATTGGTCAAACATGTTATCTACATGCAAATATGAAAGCTCTAAGGTGTCACTGGCATGACTATAACCTGCGAGTACATTGTCGAGCTCTCATTTAACCAAGACTCTGGTATGAGTCATGAGAAATCATCTCAAGGAAGCTAATAACCTAATCAAAGTGTGACTACAGTTGTAAACAGATATCACCATAGTAAACCTCTGCAATACTTGTTAGCCAAGTGAAGCACTGTCTTCAGGACATCAGCATGAAACTATTATACTATTGACTCCATACATGAAGGAAAGTTATTTCAATCCCATTACAGATTCTTGATATTTTTGAAAAGACAAAAAAGTTGGAGGGTTTTAGTTTGCCAGAAAATGTTGCTAACTTAACAGTTTCTTCATCAAGTTAAATATTGTGTACCGTCTGATCAGGTTAGATGGGTGCATTATTAAAGCTCTTTTATGAACAAATATTATTAGTTAACCCCCCTTATAAAAGACTTTAAATAACTGGTTTATCACTTTCTTATGGAAACCGGCACTCGGAATAATGTTCGAAAAACTTACTGTATCTTTTAGAAAAATAATACAAGATATAAATGGTTTTAATGCTGATGGCTGTCTGTGAAGTTGGAGTCCGGCTTTTGGAACATCATCACATAAAGTAGAGTTTGGTCAACTCTAATTTGCAGAGTGGTTGTGCAAACCACTTTTTATTATTATTTAAGATTATTTCTTTCAAACCATTTCAGAAATAAAATTTGCAGAGCATTACATGTTACCCTGGTTTAATCTATTCAATTGTAAAAGAAAAGATCAAAATTATACCTGCGACTTTCATATTTATTCATTTATTTATCCATAATATGTAAACATTATCGACGTGTTTAATAGTTTATCATGAAATATTAATAAATACATTCATTAAATCATTTTCATACACCATTCTTTATCAATAATTTTAAAAATATGTAAAATAGTGAACGTGTGGTGTATTATGGCCACTGTTCTCAGTTTTCTGTTTAGATTTCTATACTATATAATAAGCAAACACTTTTTTTTGTTTTGTTTTTTTATCCAAAAAGAGAAATTTAAAACAAGATTTCCTTGCTGTTAAAAGCAGGGTCCTACTAGTTAGTAGTATGAAAGTCCTGGAAGAACCTAATTTGTGGCAACCGACTCCTGCTTTTAGCCAATAAACGCCTCTGTTATATTTGAAATCTTGTTAAAGCTGCTGTGTGGGAGTTCAACTCCCAAGCTTTCCCAATAACTCTATATGATGTTTTTTCTCTATTTTTATGCTACAGTATTCCAAACAAAAAGCTCACTGTTGTCAGTTTTACAGGAGGGCGTTAGGAGAGTGTTTGAATAGAACATGCAGAGAACAGGAATAGAGATGAGCTCATCTATGTCATGTTAACAGACAATATGTGCTATGTGTTGACTCCTCCCACGCTACCAAATGAACATGAAACTGTGACCTCAGAAACAGGTTTGGCAGCATCTGAGCAAACTTTATCTGAAAGCAACACACATGGTTCTTTAGCTGTGGACACATTTGTTTCATTGCTCAAACTTCCTCTTGCTTCTTCCTTCGTTTATCCGCGATCAAGCATGTGGGCAAAAGTTTCTCCCACACACACGTTCTCGAGAATTTACCCTAATCCCAAAAGTTTAATGAATGAAAGAAGCGTTGTTATAAAAGATGAAACCTGAGTCAAACCTTTTGAGCGCAAAAGAATAGAAAAACAATAGTAAATGTGCTTGAAGGGTTTCAGATGTCACCAAGTGTGAAGCAGTGACAATGGAAAATTAAAACCTGATATAAGAAATAAAGGTTCCCAAGGGACTAAACAACCTTTGTTTCTGTGTAGACCAACTGAAATGCAAGGCATCATTTTGTTGTGCGTTTGTGAAGAAAACTTCTACTTCATTTAAACTTTGTTTTCATAACAAACAGTGAGCTAGCATTAGCCAGATGAAGGCAGCAAGTCAAACCAGTAAAGAAACAAGCACTTCCACTCACCACAGTGACGGCATCATTGAAGAGACACTCTCCAAAAACCACAATGTAGAGCTGCTCGTTCACAGAAACATCCTCAAACACATTGAGAACCGCCACAGGGTCCACGGCTGAGATAATGGCTGCAAACAGCAGGTTCTCCTGAAGGTTGATGTCCTGCACACCGAATGCTTCGATCTGGCAGATGGCATACAGGGACATGCCAATGCCAATGCTGTTCCACAGGGTCCCCACTACTGCAAACCAAAACACCTGCACAAAGGAGGAGGGAGAAATGTGATTGCATGGATGTCAGTGCAGCAGGAGATGTGGGTGAGTTTGTTACTCACTGTGCCAATGTTTTCAAAGAAAGGTCTGGTGGGCATGAAGTAGCCCGAGTCCAGTACAATAGGGGGGAGCATGTAAAGGAAGAAGACATTGCTGGTGAGAACAGCTGGCGGCTCCTCGTGGACGGAGTGCATGATGGCTCCAACTATCAGACCAATGCTTATGAGAAGGCATGACTCCGGCACCCAGATGGTGATCTTGTGGTAAACATGAAAACCTGAAACAAAAGAGGAGGAAGAAGATCTTTGTTTATTCTAAAAACTGAAGCACAAAGCTGGTCATGGAAATCATGGAAAACATTTTTGTTGTTGTTTTAAAGAGTATTTAAACAAAAACATGAAGATCATATAGTCTTATTTCACATGGAAGGATATAGTTCAAGGCTCTATTTCTGTTTATTTTGATTCGTTATGGAATTTGGTCATGAAAACATAGCTAGTTTTCTCTGGACATTCAAATGTTACATAAGGTTAGTTCAAGAAAACAGAAAATGGATATTAAGGGAGGACTGATGTTGCACGCAAACAGTAAAACCCTTAAAGTGTCAGATAAGTCACACATGATATTTGCTAAAACTGTTGCCCGTTTATAAAGTGCTGTATCTAAACTATATTTAGGTAAAAGTGGATGGAAGGAAAAACTATGGGAAATAAAAGTTGCACGTGGAAAGTGATTTTTACAGCCTGAAAAGGTCTAAGCTGTTTGATTATAAGTGTGAAGTCTTTACAGTGTATAAAGACTTAAGGGTTCATTCTACATCTTTTACTCTACTTTTAAGTTTTGTGGAGATGCTGATATTATCAGACAGCAGGGCCTGGTTTCTTCCCACACTAGAAGTTCCTACTTGTGCAGATTTTTTTTAACATGGCAGAGCCAAATTGCCTCCTTGCCACACTGTACTAATATAGCTAATTCAAGCAAAAGGTTTTGGGAGGAAGTTTTCGCTGCATATACTCTTCAAGCGTATGGTACACCTTATATGAGCAGGTTGATATTTCTGAATTGAAAATATTATTTTGGTATCATGTATTTTTTAGGAAGTCATATAAAATTCACAAATATCTGGAATTGACCAATTTCTATTAAGAGAGTATGGATGGATTTTACTTTCTTTTGTAGCTTATAACTACTTACCTATTTTTGCGAACGAAGCAAGCAGCATCCATAACGTGATTTCAAATGGGATCTGTATTCTGGGATAGTCCATAGTGAACACAGGTAAATTTGGATGTCCATTCTCTGGATACGGCTGCGGTTCATCAGGCTGAACCGGAGGCAAAATCGTGACACCTGCTGAGGGTTTTGCTGGGACCTCTCCTCTGGAGCCATAAGGAAAACATAAAAATGCGCAGATAATAAGTGAAGAAAGCGCTCGTTTAGTGCAGCTGTAATCCATGGTGCGCAAAAGACGCAGTTCCTATGCGCCAATATGAAAACCGTTGTGACTGAGGCACAATTACTCCATCGTTAGTTTACTAAAAGAAAATGGATAAAAACGAGCACCATTTCTTTTAAAAAGAGCAAAGAAATTAAAGTTACGGCGGACTCTGAGACCGACTCTTCTCGGATATTCCAGGGATGAACAAACACGAGAGAGATAGAGAGAGAGAGGTTAAATCTCTTTCTGTTTGCAGGACTGCACACCTGTGCTTTACCCGAGTCCACGAGTTCCGATACTGACTGGGTGCGGCCACGAGCCCCGCTCTGATTGGGTGATACCTGAGGAAGGTAAAGATGGTGGAAATGTGTTTTCTGTAAGTTTCGGTCTTCACGGTCTTAAAAAGGAACACAAACAAACAAACAAACAAGCAAAAACAATCAGCTAGTGACTCTATAAAGTAAAGGCAACTAAAAAACAAAACTTGATAAATATTGTGGATGCTCAACTACGACCCTGAGTTTTTAGTCAGATAAATTAAATTATTACTTTAACATTAAGGCGAATGTTTTTTGTGTGTGTGTGTGTGTTGTTTTTTTTATTTTTATTTTTGCTTTCTTTTTTTTCAAGTTCTTGGGGGGAATTCCTACTCTAAAGACCAGTGTCTGCATTTTATTACCCGCTTAGGGATAGCTAAAAGAAACGCCTGCATCTCTGAAAAGTGTTTTTTTTTTATTGTTCTTTGTTTGTTTTTCTAGTAATATATTGTTTTTTGATTCCTCATAATCGAGTTTTAAATATATGGTGTTCCCTAAAACATTGGATAAATAATTTGACCTAGACCTATTGAATGTTGGTGCTCTAGACCCCCGGAAAGAGTCCAAACAACATGAACAGATTTTGCATCCGGATTATTCAACTTTTCATGCTTTTATTATTGTGAATTTGAAGCAATGTTAGCCTACCCCACATGTCAATTACGCTTATATTATTTATCGTTATTGCTCACCAAGTATTTTCATTTTATTTGCATCCACATTCATATATCACCACCGCTTCCAATGTATGGTCAGCGCAGACGGGCGAATATAGCAAAATATTATAGTATTTAATTAAAACCAAGCTGTGTTTTTTTAGATTTTCTTTTATACAAACATCAAGATCTCTTTTTATCGTGTTGATGTCATTGGTTGGATTTTCTGTAATGGCTTCAACTTTATAACAGCGTAATTATTATAAACTGTTCTGTAACAGTTGTATCCAACATGAGCACTCTGTGTGGATTATCAAACAGCAACAGATATCAACAATGCAGTTTTAACTACTGATAGAATTTGTTTTACCTAATTATGTTACAACTGCTTCCCAAATGCAGTTAAAAACAAGTTGAAGTTAAACTTGTTTAAATGTTAACATGACTAGATTGTTGATTGCCAGTATTCAAAATCAAAACTGATGCCTAATGAAGTTTAAGTAGGTTAAAATATTTTTGTTATTTTTTTAGATACTGTATCAGAGGTAGGTATTACGCTTTATAATGTATCTACTTTAGACGGGGGCCTCCAGGTGCCAGTGCTCTGTAAAAATGGTCCTGGCCCTTGTTATGGCCCCTGTACTGAACACATAAATGGTGAAAATTTAAATACAGGTCATTTTTTCTTGGAAGAGGCCTGTATTACCTTGTCTTAAGCAGGTATAGGTAAGATGGAATTAGATTATTTATGTTTAAAAAAGAAAAACAACCATTATCTTATTTAAGATGTATAATGTCCCATCATCTTGAGTTGAAATCCTCCTTCCTTTGGCCGATCATCTTATTTACCTGCTGAAATTAAGGGCAAATATATTGACTTTTTTTAAGTGTCCTGTCTGGCAATGTGGCAATAAGAATAATTGTCTTGATGCCAAACAGAGCCCAACAGATTTTACTTTCACAAGTGGAGCAGTGGGGCTATTACCATAGTGTTCCACTTGTTTTATGCATATAAATTGCTTTATTATAATTATGCAGAGAGTTTTGCAGATTATATGGACACTTAAATGTAAGTAGAACAGGAAAGGAAAAATAGAAAAAAAAGAAAAATGGAGAAAAGATGAAAGAAAAAGGGAAACAATGATAAAACTAAACTAAAATACATTGACTTTAAGTAAATGTTACTTTTTATTTCAGATTGTGCAGTACAAACAACTAAATCTGTTTCCTCTGTAACAGTAACTGATTGATCCCTTAGACCAATTTTATATTTCACCTTTATTATTTACTTGAACAACTCTTTAAAAATGACAGATTTGTAGCTCAATTAATAAACTACAAAATCTACTCTTGTTCTGTATTTTTTTTGTCTGTGTTATTATTTTGCTCTTTGCCCCCATGAAAAAAAATATTAATGTATTTTTTATTATTAATTCCTATTGGTAAGAGATGCTTACGGATCAACAAAGCGTGGAATATCATACTAGAAGTTTACTAGGCTTCCATTATATTATAAAATAGATTTCCATACTTTTGCCTTTAAATAAGGACAACAGCGCCCCCAGGTGGACGGAGCGAGCTTCGCTTCCATTAACGGTTTTACGTCTGGATGTGTCAGAGGGAGTCAGGGCGAGTCTTGACTGCAGGCATCGTGATTGCTAGCAGGATGCGCATCAGTGTGACAAGTAGCCCTCATCGATACACTAAAGGTAGGACAGATTGATCTTCAGAGCGTGTTTTTTTTTTACGTTATTTCATGTTTATAGTTTTGGGTGTTTGTTCTCAGAAAAAGATGATCTCATGACGCGACGGCGTCGCTGTCGGCTTGATCCCTATGAGACGTGTTTACAGCCATCACAAGAAGTACAAATTGTCGATGTTTTTTTGTTGTTGTTGTTGTTATTGAGAGCTGGTTTAATTAGAACCGATCAGAATATTGGTTTTAATCCTGCAGCTCTGTGCGCAGCAGCACCGGTGGATAATATGACGCAATGTTTGTTATTGTGCGTAAATAAATATGGACATTTGGTATAATAACTAATGCTGCCATCAAAGAAAGATTTCTTTTGGCGGATTTTTGCATGTATTTACAAGATATCAATCTATTCAGCACACAAAACAACATTCACGTTTTGGCTGTAAAACAACAGATGATTATTTGCTGTTATAAAGGGAATGTTTCCACGATTTAATAGCAGAGTTTTTATGTGCTGCCTCGTGAAGCAACGCTACCGCAGGCCTTTTAAATGTTGCTTAAAGCCTGAAAAAGAAAATATTTAATTAGCAGGTTGTATTTATGTATGGTTTCTTTTTTCTCAATTTAAAATAAATTAATCTATTTAATCTTAACTGTAGTAGTTTATTTCATTGAAAAACTATTCTTTAAAGAAATTTTTAATTATAGCACCCAATCTTAAGTTGTATCCCAAATAATACATGGAGTCATATTCTTTCATCATTATTATGAATATAATTACTAATTGTCCCTATAGCCACCCTTTGTTTTTCTTCTCAAGTGTTCTCTCCCTGGGTCTAAAGGTATTTTCATCTCCTCCTTAGCGATTAATGAGAAATTTTACACATTTATTCAAATCAGATGTTTATGGACTGCAGAAGTTGCTTTGGTCAGCACCAAACTAAATCCTTAAATCAATAAACTGGAGAAGGAAAAAAAGAAAAAAAAACAGGTCCACAGAGTGGTAGAGGATAGAAAGTCTGTCGTGCCCAAATGAAGAGAAGACAGGGGTGATGACAGAGCTGAACAGCCATTTGACTCAGAACGATGTGGAGGAGGTCTGAGGGAGATGGGCTGCAATGCATTTGCTGCTGACAGCATCTGCAGGAGGCCCAGCTGTGTGCAGGCAGTCCAACAAACTGGGTCACTTTTGTTTCCAGACCATCTCAGAGGACCAAACGCCACCTAGAGCTCTGTCTCGCTTTTCTTCTACAGTTTTGCATAAATGTTTACATACAGTCATATTTGACAACAAGATTATTTATTTATTTTTCTAACAAGGTGAACCTCAACCAGGTTTTCACATATTCCACCATTTTTCAGTTCACCTTTTCTTTATGGCAAAACACGGCTATATAGTAATCAATTTAAATCCATCAGTCTTTTATTTCATGATAGCCTTACATCTCAAAGTAAAATATCAGATGTCAATAATCAGATGTCACCTGCAGGAGAGCAGCCTTCATCACCCTTAGCTTATTGACTCAAGCCCAAACTGCTTTTACATCCATCAGTATACCACCATTTGACTGTTATCCTTTCTGATTAATGACTTTTAAAATTACCCCAAAAAGAAAATAAAACAGATTTTGGAGATATTTTTCATTTTTTATATTTCTTAGGTACAAATATGAACATTGTTGCTGCAGTTTTAAAGAAAATGGGATTAAAAAATATCACAATGTCCTGACAGGTTACAACAAATAGGAAAAGAAAAAAAAAATAGCAATTAATTTACATATAACTCCCAGGAGCTAGTTATAATCAAATATTGTTATAATTTTGTTTATATTTACTATAGAGTTATTAGCAAAAATATCTAAACATCAATACATGGAAATATACTGTATTTAGGATATTTGTTACTCAGAAAGGATTATTGATACACATCTTCATTAATGTAGCCAGAAGCTGATAATTATGTCAACTTTTTGTATTTTCTTTAATGATAAATCATTAAATCGGGACGTTTCAACAACCCTGCTGCATGTTTCCTTCCTGTCATGCATGGGATGGATGGTAGACAGGTGAAATGATGATAATCCTTCACCGTGGCTTTACATTAGTTCCAGCATTTGTGTGCTATTTATCTCACAGTGCCCATGGCAGTGAAGATTAGAGCGTTTTAGAAGACTTTTCCCACTCACAAAAACGCCCACATAGCCTAATGAGACACAGCATCCGTGGTGTGATTGTCGTCTGTTTCGGTCTCGCATGACGGTACCAAAACAGAGACTGAACTGGCAAAGAGCATCGTGCTCGCTGGATAGATGGATGATGTGGGACTGAGTGAGGAGCACTTGGAGCGTCATATGTGTGTCATTGGGAGGGATGGTGTTTTCATCTGCACGTGCTGCGTGACGTCAGAACAGATTCATGAGTAAAAATAGATCTCCATTGCTGAAGCCTTTGAGCTTGAGTGCACAGCTTCAAATAGACGATCAGAAATGAGTCTGGATGGAGTCGTGGCAGATTGTTTTAATCCTATTTTGTGTATATCTGGACTGAGAAGGAGGAGGAAGTCTGGATCACACTGAACAAAGGCAGCTGGAGATTTGAAGGGCGCACTCTTATACCAGAGGGTGGATGTTAACTGATTGTGACGTGCAGGAGGAAATGTAAACATCTACCTGTCAGATCAAATAGAAGGAACCCATGCTAGTTATCACAATGCTCGCTCTGTTCCTTTTATTCCTTTCAGCATTTTGGAGTTTCTTTTGGACTACCCTTTTGAAGGTACCAAGCGGTCAGTTTTGCTCTTATGCTACTTAACCTCAGTCCAGTGACAGAAATACCCAGTAGCTCAAGAGTATTTTCTGAAAACTCCCTCCTTAAAATACTTTTCATATTTATTATATCAAAAAGCAAGAGGTAACTAACTTCATCCATGATGCATTCACAGTAAGAAGTGACAGGCTGCCATTTGGATCAGAAAGAGTGTTTTAATGCAATGATGCTAAATTTTTGTTGATCTAAATTTGAATTAAACAGAATTATTGCTCCTTAGTTTACTGTGTTTGTCATCATAAAGTACATTTGATCCTTTGAGTCATTCTATCTTTTTAAGTTTCCTGTTACTCACTTGAAAGCTGCCCCCTCTCAGGCTGCTGAATATTAGCCGCTCACCGTGTCCATCTCAGATGACATCATGAGATTTGAACTTTCCACACACTCACCTTGTCCCTGATTTCTGTTTCACTTAAAGAGAAGCTTATAGTTCACACAACTTATGTGTAAACTAACAGCATTTCCTAAATTGTATCTCAGTTACTATTATTTGTTTTAAAGAACCACTCGGTAGATTTGGTTTGGTCAAAAAAGAAAAAACACACACACACTACTCAGCACACTTCTGGTTGGTATTTCTAACGCTACATATCTCTGGTTTTCCTCCTATTTAAAGAGGAAATCCGTTAGCATTAAACAAAGAAACATCTGGGGAGCTACAAGGCTTCCAAATTGATCCATTGTCATTTTAATTTGAAATATGTATTCAACATCTTATACAACTCCAACTTTAAAAAATACTTCAATTACTTGTGTGATCTAAACCTCAGTTTTAGAATGAACCTTAAGCAATGACTCTGATAACTGACAGGCTGATAATAATTTTGATCTAAACTCCAAGGAAGAGGAGAGAATTGATCCCCTTCTAAGATATTATACCTACTGTTAATTTCTCAACCATGTGTTTTGTAAAGTTAAACACTGAATTGTCAGATAAAGTGCTGCAGCGACACGTTAAACTCATATAAATCACTTTCTCGTCTTCTGAAGTTAGGAATATGTTTTGAATGAATTAAATATAAAATAGCTGACGTTTTTGCATCTAAATCCAGATTTTAGTGATTATTGAATTAGAACGTATCTGGTTGTGATCTCAAACCCTACTGTCATGATTGGCTTAAGAGACTTAATCCAAATGCAGAACACCACTGGAAGCAGGGTAAAAAGTTAAACAGAGTTTATTGAAGGGTTTCATAGAGTAAACATGAACTGGTTCTGGCACAGGTCCGGGACTGGAATCACTGATGTCTGTAGAGCCGGATAGTTCGATTAGCCAGGCAGTCAGATGGATTGTCAAGTGAGTTGATGAAGAATATACCTTGAAGAGGTTCTGACAGATCCCTTGTGAGGGAGGGAATCGGTTAGGTCCAGAAACTGTTGGTTCAGCAGAGAGCTCAGCAGCAGCAGCGTCTAGCTTATGGCTTGTGAGATTCAGACCATGACTTGAGTTTCCAGCTCTCCCTTGAGAGCAGTTGGAGAAGTTCAGACTGAAGCCGTCAGGCTTTGCTTCCTTGGGCAGGCAGGCAGGGTTACAGGCAAACTCATCCAGAGCTTCAGGCTTGAGTCGGATTTTCCTATGAGCAAGAAGACAGAGGCAGGTTAGAATCAGGTTCCTCTCTAGAGACAACTAAGATTCTTCAGAATACAGAGGCTCAGGTAGCTAACCAAACTTGGTCAACACTGCAGCGTCGAAGGAAGGTCTGACTGCTGCTTATGAAGGAAGGTCTCCTGATGGGCTGATGATCCACAGGTGTGCTGAGGGCTCCAGCCCAGGAGACCCACAGCACACTCTGCTGGAGAAAGGTGGTAGATCTCCAGATCCCAACACCTACTTGTTTTGCTTCAATCTGTTGAACTTATTATTTTTTGAAACGGCAGGTTAAACCCTTCTGTTTTCGTCACTTTAGTAATTCTTTGATTTCATGCATTTTTATGTCATTATTCATGTTAATACTGATTTGTATTTAATGCTATTGAGATTTTTTTGGTATGATCTTTTGATGTCTAATCTCCTATTATGTCTCTGTTCAGCTTTTTATGAATAAATAATGTCCCTTATTTATTCCCTGTTACAGTTTTTATGATCAAATGTCCTCAGGAGTGTGTAGTACCTTGCTACATTTACCATGTTACAGTTACTTGAGTAGGTTTGTGACAGAAATATACTATTAGAAGTAGTTTTACTGCACTGTACTTATTACTTTCACTGGAGTAATATCTTTATAATATATTGCAACTTTTACTTAAGTAAAAAAATTAACTACTTCATCTATGAGTAACTTTATTGAATCAAACATTTTTAAGTGCTCCAGGCAAAGACACGGTTCATGTTTATGTCAAAGTGAATGTTTCTTGTTTTGTGCCCCCGCTTACTATAACATTGCATGAGATTTGGAGGTCAAGCCGATATACAGTAAAGAGTAAAGTTTTATTCTAAAAGAAATTTGGATATTATATTATATATTATTATTATATAATATTCAAAAATACTTTATCCCAAAAGGATATTAAATATAAATATCAATATATATATAATATTTGTAATATAAATATAGGAAATATCAGCTGTTATGATTAGTTAATCTCTACTTGAGTAGCCTGTTTAACATGTACTCCTTACTCTTGGGTAGTTTCTTGTATGTACTCTTACTTGAGTACAATTTTTGAGAACTGTTCCCACTTCTGAATTTCCTACAATGTAGATCATTCAAACAGTTCCTCCTAGTATGTTGTTTACATGCATATTGCTTTTTTACTTCAAATTTCATCTTCATTCCTCACAGAGAAGGACAGTTACCTTCAATGAAATGTGTTATATTTACACACCCCGTTTCCTGAGAACAAGGAGGCTCTAACACCTGATCAGCCGAAAAAAGAAACCAGACACTCAAACCTGAAAGAGGAAGCATCACATGTTGTAGTTAAAAAAGAAATAAAGTTGGTCTGCCAACGCTGAAACATAAACCTGACTTAAACAACAATTTTTATTTTTGTTTGCATGGTTTCTGCTTCATTTGTGTACATTGAAACGGGCCATTTTTAATGTTGAAACCAGTAAAGAGCAGTATTCAACACATGTGTTCTTTATTTTGAGTTGTTTTTGTATTAGTGGCAGATAAAGCAGGTGCAGAGATGACCACAATGATAAGAAGAAAAACTGCTCCTGATTAGATTGAGGCATTTTTTTTTAACTGTAGCAGGAAATTGTCACTGGGTGAGGGAGAAACCCCCCTTATTGATTGCATCCCTGAAGTATGAAACAGCCTGGATCAGAGATGACCTGACAAACAGACAATATTTTGTTAGACTAAAGAGACAAGAGAAAAACAGGAGCACCACAGGGGACGGCACTCCCACCAGTCATTTTTACTCTGAAAACCTCTGACTTCCATTATAAGACAGAGTGCTGTCATCTGCAGAAAACCTAGGATGCATCAGAGATGGACAAGAGCCTAAGTATGTGGAACTGTGTGGACACAACCATCTGATCCTGAAAGGGAATAAAAACAAAAGAGATTAGTGTAGGTTTCAGAAGAAAGAGGAAAGACTTAAATGCTATTTCCATCATGGGAGAGGAAGTGGAGGGGGTGGAGGAGTATAAATACATTGCTGTTCACCTGGACAACAAACTAGACTGGAGACACAACTGTGAACCCGTCTACAAGACAGAGCTGACTGTACTTCCTCAGGAAGCTTAGGTCCTTCTATGTTTGATAGGAAGATGCTGCATATTTTTTATTAGTCTGTTGTGGACAGTTTGATCTCTTCCTCCACCATCTGCTGGGGTAACAGCATTAGAGCAAATGACTTAAAAAAAAGCTTAACAAGCTAATAAAGAACGCCAGCTCTGTTCTAGGAACTCCTCTGGAACCTCTGGAGATTATTTTACAAAGTAAATTCCTTTATAATATGAAAACCATTATAAACAACAGTGAACATCCTCTTCAGAAGATTGTTAAAGCACAACAGAGTGTCTTCTGTAAGAGGCTTCTCTAGATCTTATGGAAGACAGACCACTACAGGAAATCCTTCCTGCTAGTAGCTATCAATGAACACTTGAACAGCTTGTTGAAAAAAATACAACTGAATTTTTCCATTATTGCTACTAGCAAAGAATACATCTTAATAAAGGGAATTTTAAAAATGTAAAATCCACAATGAAACTTTAAAAACTTCTTGATAAAGCTAATGTTCACAGATTTTTATAAATTATTATTATTTTTTTATATTTTACTTTTTCAATTTTCTCTTTTTCAGGTTGCGTTTTATGAATTGCATTAATTTCAAATTGGACTTTACAGATTGTATTTTCAAACACTCACTCTTAAAGCACACATTGAACAGTCGACAGTGTTGTTGCTAATGTCCTTGTAGACCAATAGAAATTCTTCTCTGCTTTTCGCTCCAGAGGGAACCACCCGTAGAAGCGAAGAGAATGTGATCTGTCAATTGAAAAGAATCCGGTTCTTAAAGTTCAATATGGAAAAAGAGAAATGAAAAAATAATAATTTGAAAAAATTAAATCAGAGAAATAAGCAAAGTTACTCTCAGAACCTTTTTTGATTAAAAAGTTTTTCAAACTTACATTTTGGATTGTTTTGTTTTTTTTATTTCCTTTTACAAAATGTGTTCTTTGTTTGCAACAATAATGGGACAAAACTAGCTCCATACACAACATTTGATCTCCATTTAGGATGTATAAAGTTTTTTTAGTATTTTAATGAGATTTAAAGTAAATTTAATGTGTATTTGTAGAATACATTGGAACATTAATTAATTTAACTTGTGAATCTAACAAATTAATAAACGTTGGTTATTTTTTATAAATATATTGAGGTAACTTGTTCTTATCTGTAGACTATAGATAATGATCGTACTTGTTTATAAGTTGTTTAAATTTAAAATGGTTTCCCCAAACACTTCACATTCTTTTATTTTTTATCATAAAATCTTCAACAAACAATATAAAGCAATGTTAAACAATAGTCACTTGTTTTCCTTTTTTTCACTAATTTATCCCAAATATTTCTCTAGAAAGAAATGAAATGAACATTTAATTTGAAATTGAAATGGAAATTATTACCTATTTACATGAGGGAAAAAGTAGTTTACATATCTGCCTTATCCAATCCAAACAGTGCTTGTCTTTGAAAATCAGATGGGTTTTTTCTCTGGCTATTTCTATAGATGTAAGGATGGGTTTGAATGTATTTATAATAGCACCTTTAAGGTTTGGAAACTGCACAAGCGCAGATAGATTTATGGTGAAGTTTGCTTTTTTAATAAAGTGGATGCATAAACTCTGGTTTGAACATTTCAGTTCCCTCAAAAAGCTTATTGAATTTGTCATTTTTCTTCTTTTTGCTTTGATATGTGGTGGATGTATGTAGTATCTTTTACTTCAGAATGAAAAAATTAAATCATGTATTTCAAAGAAAACATCAGCAATTAGTGTTACAAAACAAGCAGAATGGGTCTAAGAAGTAGAAGATATTAAAGGTTTTATCTTATAAGTAAACATTTTTTTATAACCAAGCAATATTAACAGGAAAGACTACTAAAACTCTATGTCTTATTTTTATACATTTCTAAAAATAAGTCATAGAGCCATGGACATTTAAACAGATGCAGTTTGTAGATTTGTTAGGTAAGAAAATGATGGGCTAAATTGAAGCTGTTAGCTGTTGCTAGCTGGTAGATAAATGTGATGAAGAGTATAGAGCTGTGAGCCAGCTCTCCTGTTATGGCCCACTTGGCACAGCTTTAGTTTCCTGCTCCCAATGAGCAGCCTTATGTGCAGCACTGTTTGCTTCATTGGTTGCAGTTTTCTAGGAGAAAGCAGCATCCAACTGGTAGGACTTTGAATTCTGTGTGAGTGAGCTGCCATAACTTATAAGAAATACCTGGTTTTAGAAGAAGAGTAAAATCATTTGATTCCATTTGTGTTTATTTTTTAATGTTTTCTTCTGTATTCTTCAGTTATATTCAGTTATTGCAGAGACTTAACGTTGGTGGTTCAGATACCCTTTCATGTTCTCTGATTTTCATCATTCCTCTGTCATGTTGGCGGCAAATGGTCCTAAAAACTTATCCTAACAAAACCTCTTTAAAATTTTGTGTGCATGGCATTGGTGTAGTGGTTAGGGTGCGACCATGTATAAAGGCCTCCTTCCTCGACGTGGCCGTCGCTGGTTCGAATCCCGGCCAATCAACATTTGCCACATGTCTCTCCCTCTCTCTAACCGTCTTTCCTGTCTGCCTAGTTTTGACAATAACACAAAGGCCACTAGAGCCTAAAAAAAAGTTTGTTTGCCCCCAATGGATTTCTGCTGCTCTGTTTTTTTTCTCACTCTTAAATTCTTCATCCTATTTAATTGTGAGACAAAGTAAAAAGCAATTAATGAATGATGGTCTCATTTATCAAGGCAAAAAGCCATTTAAACTCACTGTGAGGGAGAATAACTGCCTCCTGAAGCTAATAACCGGCTCTGCCACCGTTCGGGAGCAAAACTGCATCAAGTGCTGGTAGGACTTGCATGCTGTTTTTTACATCCCTGTTCAGGAACCTGTACACACAATCCTTTGCAGAAGTGATTTCCCTTAAGAGGTTGATTACACATGAACAGCCTGTTTAAGATCCAGCTAAAGCTTCTGTTTGATTTAAGTTATATTAAGCTGCTACACAACCTTCATTTTTGTGGATGTTGTTTATAATGATGTTGGTCCAGATTGTCCTGTTGCATAACAGACGTTTGCCTGACCTTATTGTCAAAAACCAAAACAGTCAAATAGGCAGAATGTTTTCTAAAAGTCTTTTTTAGCTCATTGTAATATTTTGCTTTTGCATTGTTATGATTTTTTTGTTTTTTGGTCAGCAGCTTCACCTCCATCAATAGATGCCATTTTTTTTTCTATTCTTAATTTTACCTCTGTCACCACAGTGTGGCCTGTAGTGCTTCTGATGTTTCTTTATGATCTCCTGGATGAGTCATTGATACAATCTTAGAGTAACTTGGTTTCTCTATTTGTGGCTTGATCTTTAACAATTCCAAATAAGGGGCAATAAATGAGCATGTGCATTTATTTATTTATTTTTGAGTATGCAATAAGTGGGCATGTTACGGGTGATCTACATAGATTGCTTTAAAAAATGTTAAGACGAGCAACCCTCCACAGATCGAGGCCTTTTGAGATGGCTTTATAACCTTTTCAGGCAGATATCAGATTATTTTTTGTCTTAAAACTGTTGAATATCTTTACATGAAGGGGTGGTGTAGTTTGTTTAAACCCCTGTTGCTTAATTCATCTTGTCAGACAAGTTTGATACATTTCTGGCAGGAATAAGGTCTATCTAGGTGTGGTTTGTAATTGTATTGATTCTGTGGTATCTACTCATGTTATCTTTTTCATATTTATGTTTTAAATAATCTGAAGTGTTCAAGGAGAAAACAAAATCTTTCCGGGAACATAGATTTTCAGTTCAATTCAGAAATACTTTATTTATCCCAAAGGGAAATTAAATGTTGTAGTAACTCATATTTCTGTTTTCTCTTAACCAGTTGTAGTTCTAACCCTAACCCATTTATAGCATGAGGAGAAGATGTAGATTCATCCTGCTGCAGTGTGTGTGCAGAGCTTTGTAGCCTACAGCTGTGTGAAAGTCTCACTTCTCACAGCGAGGTTCGTCTCACTGCATACATTATCACTCTCCACATCTAAGAACTAATTTTGTTCAGCTGGGAAGAAAGCATCCGGCTTGTTACTCTTAATGACACAAATTTCCAGCAGGAATTATTTTTGTGCCTAGATTTTCTGATAAAATCGGTGCTGGTTTCAATTTGTTTTCTCTTTGTCTTCCAGATTTATCACAATCAAACGCCTGAGAATAGAGACCAACAAAGAACAAATTAGTTTTAGTTTAGTCGCTGCGTCTGCTATTGAAGCTCTTTCCTCTTAAATCCCACCTCCGACCCACCGTAATCCCACCATGTCTGGGAAGGAGCGCAGCCCCCGCCATCGGCCATGGTCTGTCTACCGGGCCAACACCTTTGATCTGTCTGCTGAGATGATGGGGCTTGCACTCTCAGGTAGCTAAGTAACTGCTACCATGGTAACCACTATTAGAATGATAACATTGCTCATCTTTTTGTTTGTTTTTTTTTTTTTTGGTCTACTTTCACAGGCACCAGCCAAGATCCAGATGAACCAGTCCTGGAGTTTAGTGTGGGTATGTTCAGAAATATCAAATACATTTTCTTATTTTACTATTCATCATTTTTTCTTACTTAAACTTATAAATTATTTGAGTGTTTAAATGAGTGTGATTGTTCGTGGGTGCATGAGTCTACCACCAGAAACAATTCATAACCATCCATCCATCCATCCATCCATCCATCCATCCATCCATCCATCCATCCATCCATCCATCCATCCATCCATCCAGTCAATGTCCACCCCAGTCGGACTGTCATATATTGTTCTGTGAACAAACGCCCACCTGGCTGTGTGTTACAACAACTGAAAGCACAAACCGAGCTCAAAACTTGGTGAAACATTTAACTTATTTATGGGATACGTTTGTGACAGCTTCCATTAAAAATATAAGAATGATTAACAAAAACACCTAAGTTCAAGTCAAACATAATACAGTTAAAAACTCTTGACTAAATCTGTGAAACTCAACTAAACTAAGCTACAATGTACACAAAGAAAAATGAATGACAAACACAGTGAAAACCATAATTTATAAAATCATGCAATGATACCACGGTTCAGCATGGATTTTAAGTTTGAGAACCAAAGTTTATAATGAGATCGTATTGTCTTTTGACTAAATTAGAGTAATTGAAATGTGTTGAAAGAAATTCACAATGCAAATCCAAAATCTGGATGCATCTTTTTTCCAACTTTAATAACCATGTGAGATCAAAACGAAAACAGATACAGAAAATATTGAAATGTTCAATCACACATAGTCTCCCCCATCCAATAAAAACATAGAATGTACAAAAGGTGTTCTTTTGTGTTTGTTTTTACCTTGGCTGACTTTATGCTGATGTAAAGCAATTAAAGAGTGAGGAAGATCAGAGATAAAAGGCTTTTTTCTTTTGCAATGCAGTGACAAAATATCTGCCTTGATTTAGTTAAAAAACAGAAAAAGCAAACTATAAAAGTAAGTTACAGATACAAATTAGTATAAATGACCTCTTTTAGGAATAAATATACATAAATAAGAATAAAAAGGAAACCAAGTTGCCTAAATCAGTATTAAAACAGATTCCTCTCCTAAACTACAGTAGCATATAGCTGTAATTCAGTAAACCATGACTGGCTGTGGATGTGGGTCAGTTTAGAAACAAGAAACAAGGGTCATGTTACTGTCACAGTAAAACTAGACTATGTAACAACTTTTACTCATAAAGCACCAACAACTCTGAATTACTGTGTATGATTTCCTCCTTGCAGGGATTATATGCCACCCTAGCATTTAAATCCCATTTTGAGTAATCTCTAATGTTGCTTTAGCCTGCAGTGAGCTGGTTACGCCCTCTCTGGACCGCAAGCCAACCAGCTTTGTGGCTGTCAGCTGCACCACTCCACCACAGGCCTTCTGGACTAAACACGCTCAAACTGAAATCATAGAGGTAAATGAAATCAGCTTCTTCCTAATTCCTTGATGACCAACCGTTCACCTTTTTCACCGTCTCTCCTCAGGGCACCAGTAACCCCATCTACCTGAGCAGCATAGCATTCTTCCAGGACTCTCTCATCACTCAGCAGACTCAGGTCAAACTCTCAATCTACGACGTAAAGGACCGATCGCAAGGCACGGTAATGTCTAGAAGGAAACCTGAATGCAAATTCCTTCATCGACTGTTTTTATCCGCACTAAATCTGTGTTCATGTTCTCTCACGACAGATGTACATGCTTGGTTCATCCATGTTTTCTGTAAAGGAGCTGCTGCAGGACAAACACCACAGGCTGCATTTGACTCTAAGGTAACAAATAGAAATATCACGATATGGATGCAAAATAATCACTTAGCCGCAAAAGTTTGGATCTGCCGGGATATTAAGGTGTGTGTGTCTGTGTGTCAGGTCAGCAGAGAACGAGCGTGTTGGCAACATCACAGTTATCGCCTGGCAAATAGAGGAGAAACGGGAACAAAGGGCTCCAGTTGCAAGATTACAGAGGGGAGACACCGTCAATGGAAGAGTAAGATAAGCAAACCTTTTTATTACTTATTTTTTTAAAGTAGTTTGCACAACATTTCTTTTAAAACATTTTGTTGTCTTTCCAGTATAATATAAAAAATGCCTGGCTGAGCAATGTTTAGGAAAACCATTATCTAGAGCCACTGTTATCATCCTATTAGATTTCTCATTAAGACGGGACTTATTATGTTTTAATATAAAGGCCAGGGGCTTCACTTGAAATGTTGGTGTTCTTGTTGTATTAGATGGTTCTTCCTGTCGATGAAAGCTTGACTGGATCGGCCAGTATCAAGTCCAAATCTTCGTCTTTATGTAAAGATCCGATGTTAAAAGCAGGTGAGTGTCTTGAAATCTTTGTGAAGTTTTCATCATCCTGAAACATTTTCTCATTATGTCAGATTGAAAGCAGTGGGGTTTAATAAAAGTTTTTAACTTTAACTACTAAAGTTAGACTACCATTAATGGGAGTAGTAGCCATCTTCAATGCGAAAGTAATGTCTGCCCCGGTTTTCTAAATTGGTATTTTGACTTTCAATGAAAGTTTACTGCTCGGTGCTAGAGAATTATCAAACTTTTGAGTACGACTGGAACATAACATTATACCTACTTTCTCTAGTTACCTTGTAGCAAACAGTAGACAGGTATTCATTTGACTTTCTTTCAAAAATCCTACAATGTGACCACTCTCTATGGTGCATTACTAATAGTTGTCCTCTCTGCACATATTTGCACCTGAGCTGTGGATTTCTACAGCTCCTCTAGAGTTGCCATGGACCCCTTGGTAGCTTCTCAAGTAAAACCTTTTCTTTTGCCAAGCATGATCCCATTTCTTTCTTGCTTTGCAGTTTTGCCAAACTCTTTCCACATTTAGTAGATGGATTGGATTGGATAGCGCTCTGTGATACATTCAATGCTCAGAATATTGTTTTATAAGCTCACCTTGCTTTAACCTCTTCTTAACCTACATGATCCTTTCAGTTGTTTCATTGGTTTTATAGTAATCTTCTGATGTCACAAACTGAGATCTTCAGACTTTCGTTGTCTACTCCTGTGTGTCTAAGTGTTTGGAGGCGTCATGTCACGGACATATCGTTTCCCAACGACGGATGGAAACCACCTGCGTGTCCTGGAGCAGATGGCTGAAAGTGTCCTATCCTTGCATATTCCTCGTCAGTTCGTCAAACTGCTCCTGGAGGAGGATGCTGTCAGGTATGATTAAAAAAAAAAACATTGAGGAGATATATGTAGATTTATGTAGATTTTGGCATTTTCTGGACATATTCAGCTAGTGTGAAATGCACGGTGCAAAGTGGTAACTTTTTTGTGTCCAACCAAAGTGTCAGAGCTTTTTGTAAAGATTTTGACAGGATTGTTTTAGCGTCTAAAAAAAAAAGCTGACAGGAAACAGCTTTAGAGATATTCTGCGGCTTTGCTGAATGTTCTGATTTTTATGCCGTGTGTGTTTTCGATCCACAGGGTGTGTGAGCTGGAGGAGCTGGGTGAGCTCGCTCCATGCCGGGAGAATCTCAGGAGGCAGATCATCACTCAGTATCAAACCATCATCCTCACATACCAGGAGACCATAAGTGACCTGCATGAATACAAAGGTAAGAAACAGACACATTTCTGCACAGAGCAGGTGGGACTTTAGACAGTTTTGAAATGGGAGATCAAAATCTATTATATTCTATTTAAATACATTATAATGCCTGCATATAACCCATTAAGTTTTTTTACTTTTCTTACATCTTTAGTACGACCTGTTTACTATCTTTCCTGAAAAATGTAGTTGATTATCACTTAAAAGTGTAAATAACAGCTTAACTTCTTAGATGTTCTACCAGCAAAATGGTATGAGTGTTTTCTAAGTTAGCAATCTTCCTTTTTAGTAGCTGAGATGCTGTGGCTGAGTACAACTCTGAGCTCAAGTTAAAAAAGATCTATTAGGACTGATCAGAGGTTAGTAAAGCAGAATAACTAATTATCAGACTAAAAAGGGGGATTAAGCTGACTTTTTTTTGTAAAATACGGAGCAAGGGTAACAAGAAGAATCTAGTGCAGAAAACTATTTCTGTGTCACACTAAAAATGCTGTTTGAAAGATGTCTTAAAAGCCATCTATTTAATTCATCTTTTATTGCTGAAGGGAAATCTCACTCATTTATTTTATTTTCTAATTTCAATCTTGTGGTTGAAAACATTTCTATATGGGATAAATAATAATGAGGATTTGTGTTTTCCAAACTTTTTCACGCTCATGCTCATACTTTTTATTTTTTTACTTTTTTGGATTCATGTCTAGGGAAGAGGTGTTTCTCCATCCATTTAGCAAAAAGTTTGAATCATTTTTCTGCTGGAAGACCCAGTGACAACATGTTTTTAAATCAGGGATGAGACCATCAGATTTTTTGTTAAATTCATGGCTACTTGATTCACACAGACATGATCTCCAACAAGGTTTCCAGGGTCTGTAGGAGAGAAAACAAACAATAGAGTTTCTTAACCGTGTCGAACTGTGGAAATGAGGAGCTTTTTCTCATTTCATTCCAAAGTGGGGCCCACTTTTGTAATTTCACCAACCACTGTCTTCCAATGTCTTCTTTTGACTTGCATGTTGCCTCAACTGGTTATTAAGGAGACTGAGCTCAAGAACTCACATATATCTTCATTTCTCTGTAAATTTAATTTCATCTGCCTTAACGTCTGGTTCCTTGTTCATAGAAACATTAAAAATGGCTGAACATCCAACCATGATTCCTATTGATAAGCTAATAAAATATTAAAATATTTGTTTTTTCTCTCTTAATGTCTCCCAGGACCTTCATTCAAGCCCAGTACCTTAAAAGCTGAGAGGAAGTTGGAATTTATTCCCACCAACCTGCACATCCAGAGGATGAGAGTACAGGGAGAGACGGGTTATGGTACCTAAATGTGTACAGTTCTTTTAAACGGGCCTGGGACATCTTCTAGTAATATAGCTGATTCAGTAGAATCACTTTTGTCTCATCCGATTAGATTGGACATACGACGTAGTGACCATAGGGGCTCCTGCAGCACATCATCAGGGCTTCAAAGGCTGCGGGCTCAGGAAACTGCTGCACAAGCTAGAAGAAGCCAGGAAACAGTGAGTGATTGGAAATAGAACACAAATATTTAAAACCCATGTTGTGCTCATTTATGAATCTTTCCTTGATGTGATTTTCTGTCCTTTATTCAATCAGCACCTATGAGGAAGAGAGGTAAGGGTTTAGAGTAAAGGGCTATATGAGGTCATCAATATAGAGTTTCTTTGATGTTAGCCACACTGCTTCCTTCGTTTAGTTTCTCTGTCTCTCTCTTTTTTTCTCTCTTTATGTGGATGAACTGACACATACCAAAAGTTCGGCTGGCTTTGGTTTCAAAGGGATGAGCTACCAACCTCAGGATGTAGTTAAAGCCAAGGAACTGATTGCTCAGATTAACACTCTCAAGACGCAAGTGTGTTACTACACCGAACGCCTGTCTAGAGCGGCCAAGGAACGTTCGGCCAACGCTCTGGAGAGAACTCTGGCCATCTTATCAGAAAAGGTAAAGCATTGCTCAGAGAAACTGAAAGGACTTTCATATAAAACAACATTCATTTTTATAGAAATTTTTAAGTGATGGATAAACAAAAGCTAGCACATAAATGCAGAGTTAAAGGAAAAGGACATAGGTTCATCAAAAATTGTTAAGTGGAAGGAAATGAAATCGCAAA
This sequence comes from Jordanella pulchra, assembly GCA_034780135.1. NCBI lineage: Eukaryota > Metazoa > Chordata > Actinopteri > Cyprinodontiformes > Cyprinodontidae > Jordanella > Jordanella pulchra. Next base: position 18,166 of record JAUZNJ010088100.1, on the reverse strand, counting down.
TTCCTCTGAATTGCCTCACCTGCCGAGCCAGATTGATCATGTGTTGCACCCAGATTTAGTTTGCACGCTATTAATCTGGGATTGCTCCCATTAAAACCATTCAGGGAAAGGATGGACGTTGAGCAGGATCTTCCGAACTGATTGGGGCGAAGCAACACTAAGTGCCCAATACTATAGAATACTGTGTTTCAGTTTTTTCTCCCCCTCCTGTTTCAGACCCGTCAGCTGGTGACAGTCTGCGACTCCAAGCTGCTCTCATCAGCCATCGTGGCCCTTGCTGCCGCCCGCCCACAGTTCTCTCAACGAAGCACCCCGTCTCCATCTTCCTCTTCCCTCTCACCTTCTTCCCGCTCACCGTCCCGTTCCCCCTCTCGTCACCCGACCTCGCCTTCCCGCCCTGCCACCTCTCCATCGAGGCATGTAACTCCTCCAGAGGGCAGCGAAGGGAGCAAAAGCAAGCGTGCCTCGACACAGTCAGACCATCATGAGGAAGAGTGGGTGAGTGAATAAACTTGCAACTTTTTTTCTGTGTAAATTTGGTTTGCTTATTTGTTTTTGTTTGTTTTTTTTTTCACCATCATATTTGTTTACCTGTAGGAGAAGGTTTGGTTAAATGTGGATAAAAGTCTTGAGTGTGTGATCCACACGGTGGACCGATTGCTGCAGAGAGACAAACTCCAAAGCGACAGCAGCTCTGAGGACGTCTTTCTACTCGCAGATGAGGTGCCGGGTAACACCAAGAAAGGTAAGGCAATGAATCTGGCGTGCAGCACACAGATTAAGATGCAACAAGAAAACCCACCTCCTTCCCCAGCATCTCTCACATCCTTTATCTGGCATCCTCTGGCTTCCTCTTCATACTACTAATCTCTCTGCTTTTAACCTACAAAATAATAAGCGAAAAAAAAAATGTTTGTTTTAATTTTTTTGCAGAAAGCAGCCCAGAAGAAAAAAAGTCCCTTGGTGAGATTGTGTTTTTATGTAGTTTTTTTGTTGTTGTGGAAAAAGATAAGTATAAAAATGCAAGAAATCCTATGTTTTAAAAAAAAATTTATGGCTAAAGCAATTTGGTCATATTTCGAAATGTGGGTAAATATCGTTTTAACCTCTTTCAGGCGAATGGAACGAAGTGCTCTATCCCCTTCTCAGCACACTGACAGAATGTGTGACTCTGATGAGCGACAAAGCCAAGAAAGCCCTGGTCTTTCTGCTGATGCAGGACAGCGCCCCCACTATCGCAATGAGCCTCACTATGCAGTATCGCCGCGACGTCGTTTTCTGCCAGACGGTCTGTCAGCTCCTACAAATCCCAAACGCACTCTCTTACAGGACTGTAGAAAAATGAAGTATTCTTAAAGGTGTTTCATTTATTTATGCATTTTGTGTCCCTTAAATGTTTCAGAATATGAAAGAACTTTTATCATGACACAAAGATAAGCTCAGATAATACAGAAGTTATTTTCCTGTGATGGCATCATTTATTAAAAGAAACGATGCAAACCAACCTGGTGCTCTGTGAGAAATCCCTTAAACCTTCCCTCTAGTTTAGTCAAGAAGTTATTGTTCTCATCCATGCCTTATTATTTCCAGATCTATACATTCAAGAAATCCTTTAAATATTACCCAGCTGACAACATGAAGTAGGCTAAAGGATCTGAAAAAGCCCGGGAATAAAGAAAGAAACAGAAAAAAAGGAAAGAAATTAACTGACTTGATTCAGAAGAGGATTGAAAAGCAAAGAGGAGAAGAAACATCCAGAGACAGAGAAAACAACCTGAAGTGGTGAAACTTTTCCACTTTTGCTGACCCACTAAAATTATTCAAATACCAAAACACAGATTTATGGAGAATATCAAAAAGAAAATAGAACAACATCTACAGCGCTCACTTAGTCAGTTAAGATTAATGTTCCTCATTCAACAATGAGAAAGAGGCTGGAGAAAGGCTGGGCAAAAATCAGCAGTGGTTCTGGTCTCACGTTATCCTAAACAAAAGCATCTTTATAAACTATAATCCTTCTGGGATCTCTGTGAAGGGATCAGATGAAGGACGTTTAGTTATTGCTCTGATGACATCAGGCATCAAACTAGCACAGTATTCCCAATATGAATGACTTATGGGTAACGTTTCACTACGTACTCTCCAGAAAATGCTGAATTCCCTGACATTCATATCAAGGTTTTGAAGAAAGTCTTCTCTATAGTTATTGGAACTAACATACATTAAAAGCATTGAAAAGCTATTTCCTGTTAGGTGAACAGTGCATAAATAATACACCAGCAGTAAGCAGTAATTTTTCAGAACCAGACTGAGCTACTGGTGTGTAAATAAAAAAAAATGTCAAACACTTTCAATATGCTACTTTGATTCTTATTACCAGTTATTAGAAAAGGCTTGATCACATTTGTTGCAGCAAAAGGTGGTAAAACCAATTATTAGTAGAGATGCTCAGTGTTAGAAGTTTGGCTGCTATCCGATATGCCAATATTTTTACAACTCAACTGTCCGATAACCAACATTGGTCTTTTTTTTCTTGGACCTACTAAAAGGCATTATGGGATTCTCTCCCTTCTGTCCTATGCAGACATTGTAAACAGCAGTCCAGTTATCTGTCTCTAAAACTTAAAAAGACCCGTCCACCCCTATAACCTTTTTTTAGTTTAGCATCTCTCCTGTCACATACTAATGCATCTATTAGAAGTATGTGACACGCTGCCACTGCAGGCACAACCCTCATTTGTTTGTCATAAAAACAGTACCTTTTTTATGGGTGACTTACTGTATATTGGTGAAATGGCAGAGGTCCCACACTCAGTTTTAAAGATAATATTGACCAACACAGATAACAAGCCAATGATATCTCACATCCCTAATTATTAAGAGGATTGTTTTTTCTTTTTACATGGGCTCAGGCTGGTTTTTGCTTGTTTTTTTTTTTCTCACCAACTGAAATCAAATCCGTTTTTTTAAAACCAAACTTTTTGTATTTGTCCCGATTGTCTTTGTCTGACACTGGAACTTGTTCAATCATCTGAAACGTTTCGCTGTGCCACACTTGAGAATCTTTGAAAGTGCAAACACTGTTTCGCTGCAGTCTATAATACATTTATAAACACACATACACAGTTCAAGCATTTCAACAGCAAACCTAAACGCGGAGAACATGAGTGATGTAAACTGTTTGTTTTCAGCTGACTGCGCTGATCTGCGGCTTTGTTCTCAAGCTGAGGAACTGTCTCTGTGACTCGGGATTCCTGCGGCAGCTGCACACCATCGGCTTGTTGGTCCAGTATGAGAGCCTGCTCAGCACTTATGGTAACTTGTTTTTGAAGTGTGATTGAATTCAAACATTATGCTCCAGCTGTTACCCTGTAACCCAGTGCCTATACTAATAGCAGTAATTCAAGTATTTCAAATGATGTCGCTAATGAGATCTAGTCAGATCTCAGAAGCATTTCTCATTGCCTTTAAATCATCATTACAGTTTCTGATCAAATGGATATATATTAGGGGCACACCAAAATTTTCAGTCTTATTTTACAGTAAAAAGCATCTTTAGTAATTTCTTTTAAGGGTCAATATTTAAAGAAGATTCAAGGACAGAACTGAAACTTTTTATTTACCTTCCTCATGTTAATGTTTTACATCCCTTTTTATAAAAACAGTTACATGCAAACAGCTGTGGTATTTTCCTAATTTGCTCACATTTGGGAGCTGTGACATTATTGTATTTACCTAAACATCAGTTTTCATGTATGTATCCTGGAGAATATAAATTCTTACCTCTGCCAACATGAACAAATCCAGAATATTCTGATATAGAAAGAGGTTAAAAACTTTTACTAATTGAAGAATTGAATTAAACTGAGTTTATTTTAATGTGGCATCAATTCACAGTTGTACTTAATGCTCTTTACAATGCACACAGAAAGAATGTTTAGACAGAGTAAAACAGAAACTTTATGGTAAACAGATTTAGCCTTCCTATTATCCTAAAAAAAATCTTGCTCTTTTCCTACAGTCTGAATGATCTGTGGATTTTTCTTGGTGCATATCGATGCTCCTTCTCAAAAGGTGGTCTGAGCTCCTCTTAAATAGAGCTAACTAAGCTAAAACCTGTTGTTAGGCAACAGAACAGATATGAAACTTACCTGATCAGACATATTTTTGGTTATGTGATGTAGGCTTGAATCTGGAGGGGAGAATGTGGCTTCGTCTTTACAAATAACTCCATGACTTCTCAGTCTGCTGGTCCAAAGTGGTCTGCTATCAGATTCCAAAACACTAATGGGGATTGTTTAATTTGGGATAGTGCTGTGCTTCCAGGGGTGTTAAATTTGGAAGTAATAGGTCTAGCCCCCCCAGTAGCTCTAATTTACACAGTGTTTCTTTGGGAATGCAGTTTTCTTTTAAATTTCTTCCTATTGTTTTGTCTTTTGCCTTCGTGTACATATTTTTTTAATTAAGTGCAAAAAATAATTTTGCTGCCAAGAAATGAAACTCCTCCCAGTCTGAAGGTGGCACACACGCCCGCTCTCGTTCCAATAATTGCATTGTTTCCAGGTCCAGCAGTGCTATTTATAACCAAAGGTCTCCGGTTGATAAAGCAAGCAATTATTTTACCTGTTCAGAAGGAGCGTTTCTTCCTCCGCATGGATTCCAAGCTCTATTGCTTGTTAAGTCAGCTCCACTAAAAATCTGTTTTATTACTCGTTTTCATTCTTTTTCCGTACGCTTGAATTTGAGAGAAGTAACACAGAGAACCACCACAGAGAGCCATTTCTCTGCTCTATCACAGAGCTACTAGGATCGGGTAACTCCTTCTCAGGTAACAGAATCATTTTGTGTTGATGTTGGCATCATTACAAAAAGTAAATATATATATATATTGGACCCTTCCAAATATATGATTTATAGTATATATAAACAATTTTTAATATATGCAATACTTTTCCAGTACGGTTTACATTCATCACCACTCTAGACTCCATGTGGATGTAATTCTTTTTTATTTGTTGTCCTGATTAAAAGGTTTTACCAATGACCTTTAATTTCTGATTGTGTGAGGTAGGGCTGGTGAATATTTATCAAGATTTTAGAAAATAACGTTTCAAAAGATATACGGCTGCATTATTTATTGGGAGATGGTCTATGTTGCTTCATAATTATACTTTCAACCTTTCCAATAGGTTATTTTTTTAGATTTCTCTCAAGCTGTTTGCTTATGTGACATTTGTGGCGAAGTTTTGATTTAATGGTGTTTTTTTATAATTACTTTATGAATAAAAAAACATATTGAGATAAATGTTGTATATCACCGCTTAGCTTCAAAACACCATGATATTATTGTTGGTCAACACCACCCTGCCCTAGTGTGATGATTCACTGCGATGGAAAATAGCTTGTCTATGCATCAGATTTTACAAGAAAAAGTACTTTATGCACAACCCCTAATGTTGTTCTATTTTTTGTATTTTTTTTACAACTACATCAATAAAAACATGGGATTTAGTTGTCAAAGAAATTCTAAATTTTATTAAGACTTAATACTAAGAGCATATTCATAAATCCTACATACTATAATATCACTTAAGTCTGATAATAATAATTCAAGTAGGTCGAAAGTATTTGTTACCCTTTTTTATTTACAGTTTGCTTTAACATTGTCTTTTTTATGACAGATAAAGTCTATCTCCTCAGAATTAGTATCATCAGTCTCCTTAAAACATATTTCATCAAAACTAAACAACCTAAAAAAAAGATGTTTGTTTCTGAAATCAGCAATTAACGCCTTCCTCATACACCTATAAAAGGTTAATATAAGTGTCTTGCCTAAAACCTTGTTTCTTAAAGGGGAGGAGTTGGCCATGCTGGAGGACATGAGTGTCGGAGTGATGGACCTGAGAAATGTCACCTTTAAGGTTACCCAGGCAACCTCTGGTTTCAGCCCAGACATGCTGCCGGTGATCACGGGGAACAGGAATGGATTCAACGTCAGGGTTCCCATGCCGAGCGTGATGTTCGACACGCTGCCAAGAGAGATCCAGAACGGGATGCTGCTTCGGGTTCAGCCGGTTCTGTTCAACGTGGGGATCAATGAGCAGCAGACGCTGGCTGAGAAGTGAGTAACTGACACTGATAAATAAAGTTAATAGGTTTTTACTGACAGTTACTGTCTTTATACTAAAGCAATGAACTAAACAGATTTATATTTTATAAGACACTATATATATTCTGAAAGTAGGAACACAAAAATCTTAATAGCACATATTGAATAGTTTGTCACAGAATGAGAAAGTAGAGGAAAGCAGGGAGCTTTATTCTTTTTTAAAAAATAGCTTTTTTGCAGATTTGGAGACGCATCCCTCCAAGACGTCATCAACATGGAGAGCATGACTCGCCTGAGTTCATATTATGATCAGTTCAAAGAAGTCCTTCCCGAAGACTGTGAGTCAAACACACTACATTTATTTACAGAAAGAAATCAGTGTTTATTTCTTGTTTTCTGCCTCTTATCCATCCTCTGCTGATGTCTCCTCAGGTCTCCCTCGATCCCGCAGCCCCACCACTCTGCCTGACATCCTCAAGCTGCTGAGTCAGAACGTGAACGCCAAGAAGAGCAAGAACGTTGAAATTCTGTGGCAGGCAGCCGAGGTTGGACCTCTACTTCTTCTCCTCTGTATGTTGCAGGAAAAACTATTAACTAAATAAAAAGTATGTCCCATCTGCTGCTTCACATCTTGAAGGCTTGTCGCCGCTTGAACGGAGTGCGTTTCACCAGCTGTAAAAGCGCCAAGGACCGCACGGCCATGTCCCTGACCCTGGAGCAGTGTCAGATCCTGCAGCAGGAGCATGCCATGGCCCCGCAGGTCTTCTACCAGGCCTTGGACTGTATGCGCAGGTCAGTCCCCTCTCCTGTGGCTCACCTGTAGAAAAAAATTCTTCGCCAAATTAAATGGACATTATTTTTGTGTGTCCGCAGTGAGGGCTGCAGGAGGGAGAACACCATGAAGAATGTGGGATGTCGAAAATATGCCTTTAACTCTCTTCAGCTTAAGGCCTTCCCCAAACAGTATCGCCCCCCAGAGGGGACATATGGGAAGGTTGAGACCTAGGTGGACTCATATTTAATGGAACCAAGAGACTGAAATTAAAGACTGAAAAAATACATTCTATATATATATATATATATGTTCAAAAAATATATTAGACAAACTGACACAGCAGCCCCTGGTTTTGTGTTTAGTCTGTTAGGATCATCGGTGTCCAAGTGCCAGTTCTGCTAGATTGTTTTAAAGATGTTTCGTCCTCCTTCCCCCTTTTAGATTTGTGTGAATCATAATTCACCGCCAAAATAAGAGCTGATTCGACTTTTCTGTCACATAATGGGTTGTGTGCCTGGACAGCATCATGGCTGCACGACCTGTAGCATCTGGACATTTGCAACCAAGCTGGATTAATTTTATTTTTTTTTCAGGGAAATAACATCTTACATGTATCTAATGAGAAACAGATTACAGTTCAGGGAAACAGTGTTATCCTCTTGACAGTTATTTTCTGTGTTATGTTCTTTTTTTCCAAAGTTAAACATTTCTATTTATTAAATAAATTCTAAATTTAAAATTAAGCTAATTCTTGGGTTAAAAGTTACAACATGCTGCTTTAATCAGAACCTGATAGACAGCATGAAGTAGGCTAAAAGATCTCAAAGCAACAGATCATATAGAAAGCAGATGGGGAGATGAGAAAACAGTGGAGAACCTTTTAAGCAATGACCAGCCAAGCTAAATTACCCCTAAAGTGCTTAAATTATTCATCTGGTCACAAAAAACTGGAGAATCTAAAGCACCACATACCTCAGTTAATATTATGACTGGAAAAAAAATAGACTGAGCAAAAAGACAGGAGGAGCCCCGTGATAAAAAAAACACTGCTGACCAACATAATCACAAAAAAATCTTGATGATCCACAAATCTTTTTGAAATATTTTGTGGATGAAATACACATTATGTAAGATTAGCATCTTATTACATCTGGTGTAAAAACCATTTCTAAAAAACAGTTTAAAAAAAGAACATCTGAGGTCCTGTTAAACATCATGGAGGTCAAAGGCTACTTTCTCCCTTTAGTATCTGAACATTTTGGTGTAAATTCCTCAAAGTAAACATCTGTCCATCAGTTTGTGACTTTCAGCTCAGCTGCAGTTACAAAGCAGTAAGATCATCTAAAACACAACTGCGAATTTCATTTTCACATGGCTCAAAAAAAGACTTCTGTTTTGAGTGGCCTAGTCAAAGTACAGGCTTATATTCGACTGAGATGCTCTGATGAGATGTAGAATAGAATTACAGAATTAATATAAGGGCAATGTTTTATTTAAAGTCATATTGGTTTGAAGTTTATAAATCAGTAAAAGCCTATAACCAAAATCTGCTTCAAAATCAGTAACAAATAAATGTGGTTAAAAAGAAGTAGAACAGATTAGGATGAACACTTTTTCTGTGCTCTGTATTTGACACCTGTTTGTAGTGCTGAGCACGTTATCTCTGGATGTTATCATGATAGTAGGTATTAAAAACACACCAGGTTTATATATAGTGATTTATTTCAGTCATGCATTAACAATTGCCTTATATAACTTAACTGTGTCGCAGAGCTTTTTGACCTTTTGCATCTTCATAAATAAAAGCCTCTGTTGCTGTGCACATATATAATTAGGTTGAAACTCCAAACTGCATGAAGTTAATAGAGGCCTTTTGGAACAGTTATGTTAAGATTGTTTGCATCTTTAGCAGTTTTACGGATAAATTCAACTAAAAACCCCAAGACAAACTCATCCTAATTTAACCTCCTCTATGCAAATAATTATTTCTTACACTGCTTGCTATAACTGTGAGAACGCTTCATTATTAACCTCCTGCACTACTGTTTTGAAGAGTCTTGCCCACTTTTTAAACCTGCTTTAGGCTCTAAAGGAAACTTCCTCTTGACTCTATAGGGGATTAAGAGTTTTCTTTTGTAGCAGCCATCTTGTCGGTCTCAGTGTTTTAGAAACTCCTGCTATTTTCACAGGCTTCTTTGTTTAAATTACGGCATGATCGAAGCACCAAATGCAGACAGAGTGCTGTCACTTTCCGTGATCGTCCATTTATAAACACACAGTGCAGACATCTGCCGATGCTCCCTTCCAGCAGGATAAAGCACCATGTCACAAAGTCTGAATGATGCCAAATACTGTTTCTGTGACATGACAGTGACTTTATTGTCTCCCAAATAACCTAAACAGTAGCTAGATCTCAATCTAACTGAGTCTGTTTGAATGTGTTTGGAGGATTTGTATCTTTAAAGTCCAACGGGAATTCTTCATATAAATATAATTCTGATTTACAACACCTTGTTCAATATATGCCATAAAGAACAGCAGCAGTGTGGGTGCAAAACATGGTCCAACCCAGTAATAGCAAAGTGTATCTAATGAAGTTGCTTATTAGTTCATTTATTCCTCTCTCTTCATCAGGCTTTTTAAAATAAATTTTCCTGAGTTCTGTGAGAACTTGAGGATTCCTTTGAGTGTATATTTGAAGTCTATATATCTTTTCAGTCCAGAAAGCATATCTGTTTTATAAACTGAAAAAATAGTTAAGCTTCTTGAGGTTTTAACAGATCACTAATCAGATGTGAAAGTTATAAAAAACATAAGGTAAAAACAGTTGAGTAGTTTCTTGTAGATTTCATCTTTTTACTAAGTAAGCATAGAAACAAAAGGACAAAGATTTAACATATTTGAGTTTGCATAGCATCACTTTCCCACCAAACACTAGATGTCAGTGGACATCTTTTTTATGGGTATCAAATGTTGGTAGGTTTCTTCGAATATGTTGAAATTGTTTCTTTTTTAGCCCAATTCTCCATGTTAAACCTTAACCCCCCAATGTCGGCATGGTTGGACTGTTTCACGGACCCAAACGATCACTTAGCCACATTTAGATGTCTTCATGTCTTTTAAAGTTTACTTTTCAGTTACACCTCGTTTTTTTTTTTTTTTTTAGAAATAGAGATACGGGTGTGCAGGTGGCGCAGTGGTTAGAGCACACGAACCATGTATGGAGGCCTTAGTCCTCAACGCAGGCGACCCAGGTTCAAATCCGGCTTGTGGTCCTTTCCCGCATGTCTCTCCCCCTCTCTCATACCCCCCTTTCCTGTCAGCCTACTGTCAAAAAAATGAGCCACTAGTGCTGTAAAAACCTCAAAAAAAGAAATAGAGATACAGCTTCAAAGATGCTTTGCTTGAAATTTAAGCCTTTCTGTTCAAACAGCATGTTTTATTTAGTTTGTTTTCTAAAAAACACATAGATCCTGACTGGGGGTACCCTAGCTTCTGTGTGTTACACTAGATTTATAACAACATTCTTAAGACTAGAAGACATCCTGCTACATGGGAACAGGCACCACCTGTCAGATGAAGAATTTATTTGCTTTACTTTGATGCTCTGTCCCATTTCTCTCATACTAATCCCTTTTAAAAATAAGCACTCATTTATTCAGGTGGCCCTTCGAACACATGTATTTTTATTTTAAAAAGCAGTTACTATCGTTCCGTCTTAAGTTTGAAGATACTGGATTTTTTTGATTGAAATAAGATAAAAATGTACTTATTTCAACTTAGATGAAAAAAAAGATTTAAAAAAACTACAAATAAAAACTGCATAACAGCACCAACAGCTGGATTACTACAAACCCCAATAATAGTCTTGTTTCTTATCTTTGGCCTTCAATATTTGATTACATGTTTTACTGAGTTTTGAATTGTATTTTCTACTTTGTTTGTTTTTCTCCTTTAAGACTATTTTTAGTTGTTACTGACTGAAAATTAACCTTATCATATCAGCGTTTGAACACATTATGGGCAATAGTGCTTCACTTACAGAAAATGGATAAAAACTGAATAATAAATAAAGGACTGTTGAAAACACCTGAGTGTGACTCTAACTAAATATTTTACTGTTGAGGTGTTTTACCTTGTATATGTACAGTTGTAGTGAATTAGGAATAATTGGCTGTGAATCTGTTTGTAAATAGTGTAAAGGTTTCCTCTTTGACAACATGACCTACTTAATTGTTAGATTATGATTTTCATTTGTGTTCATATCTTCATCATTTCCTTCTTATTGATTGAGTTTGATCAAGTCTTGCCATATTCTGTTGTTTTTTTTTTGTTTTTTTTTTTACATTTGGGTTTTTCCACATCTATTCAATTATCTTTGTTTAAGTCAGTTAAGTAGGTACTTCCAAACTAGAGCATTTTTTGGTTTTAACTTTCTAGTTTATTTTAAGGTTATTTCCTGTAAGATTTCCGTTAGATACTTCCCTTGGGTTCTTTATGTTTATCTAAAGCTCTGCTTTGGTTAATTAGCTGCCTTCCTTTAGCTTTTTTTGTAACCTACATCAGCTGCTCCTCTTTCCTTCTGATTAGCTATTCTGGTTCATTAATCATCCTCTATACTCACATGTCCTCATTTTTTTTTTTTTTTGCTATATTCTTCTGTTACCTCCTCTGTTCTGGCTCAGAGTGTATTTATTATAAGTTTTCTCTAATTCATCTTAAATATCCTTTGACTCTCTTTACATTAGCTATATAGCTAACTATCATCTATTTCTCAAAAAAAGTTATAAAGTTATTAAGTATGGTTGAAATTCTTCAGACAAATACAGTTTTTCTGTAGATAAAGCTCCACTGAACAGATGTAAGGGAAGAGCTTTTGCACATTCAGATGCTCTGAGAAAAAATAAATTGTGATCCTGTGCATATTACCTTTCAAAGGTATTCATATCCCCTGAACTTTTTAAGATTTTGTTGAAATATAATCACCAACACGAGGTGCCGCATGTCTGTGAAGTGGAAACAAAATGACACATGGTTCTATAACTTAGAAAAGTATTAACGCAGGTTTGAGGTAATAAAACCTTTATGTCAATAACTCAATAAAAGAACAGGTTACAAGCGTCTACTTCCGCAAATCACCCAGTTATAGCCAATCATTTTTCACAGAGGAAGTGGACATAAAAACAGTGTGCCAACAATAAGTTTACTGTTTGTAAATTTTTGTTCAGAATATAAAGCTTTTTTAGACTATCATGTCGGATATAAATGAGGTAGTATAAAAATAAACAAAGTTTCCACCTCTACCTGGACAAACACTTTAGTTTTGTTACCTTCATGCAAGACATTAATCAGGAATATTTGTATTATTATAAGATGTTTTCTGGCTCATCCTCTGAAACCCTAATTTCTACTGCAAATGATTATGTTTTTTTTGCGTAAATGACTGCTCAATGCAAATGAGGCAAGTATTATAATAAACACGTGATATTTTTTGAGACGGGAGTTGTTTAAGCAAGAGAAGTCACCTTTTGTTGTGACCCCTTTTAGATAAGTTAATTATTTTTAACATGTAGGACTAACTAATCTTATACTACTAGAGTAGCTTAGTTTAATATTACTTGTTTTTAACCCGTTTAACTTAACATCACTTCAATAAACGGGCGTTGAGCAAAAACTTGCAATACCTGCTCTATCCAGAGGATGGCAGCACCTGACAGGTTGGCGGGAAACTGAAAGGAAACAGAAGATCCTCGAACCGGAAAAGAAACGACAGCAGCTAGATAGAAGTTTTTTATTATTATTACTCTGGTTGATAGATGCTATTTAATAAGATTTTAACGTTAGTCGCCTCTCACGTTATCAGCGTACCCGTGGAAAGGTGGGATTTATATTGATAAATTATAATGATTAGAGAAAGGACAGTTATGACGGGAGCTGTTTTACTTTCCTTTTTACTGTATATCATCTTGAGCTGCAAAGCCCGAGAGTTTGCGTTTTAACATAACGGTGGCTCTCAGTTAATAAAGCCTTTTACTTTTAAGGACCTTGGGTTTTGTTTATCTATTGGTTCTCTAACCTAAACCGCCGTTTGGTTGGTTTTGGTCTAAATCTATGATTGACTTTGCTGTTAAGACTCTCCCGCCAACGGTCTGTATAGAAGAAATTAGAAAATTGTTCTCTTAGTTCCTACTTTATTTTCATTCCTTTAATTTTTTAACCATCAGCACAGATGTTAAAGTTTAAGCTGCTTTATTTAGCTTTTAAAATGTTTATCATTCTTCTACCAGTCACAACTAAAATACAAAGTTTAGCAAGAAGGAAGCTTATTGAGTTTTACTAAAATAATTAAACTCATTCCGATTAATAGGATCTGTTCTCAAAGTCTTTATATGTTTTTATAGATTTAATTCACACATGTTTTTTGTTTTGTTTATTTCCTATAAACAGATTCCTGGATTTATTTTAGAGTTCATTTTAAGCAGAAAAAAACTAATTCAGTCTCCAACAGAAAGTAACTGTTTAGTAGTCCTTGTGCTCATCAGCAAGAAAAACAATGTCAAACTACAAAACATTAAATAAATGATATGATTACATATATTTAAAAAATGAACAATTCACCATAAAATAAATAAAAAAACTGTTCTTGAAATTCAGTTAAGATTTACTGAATTTTATGTTATTATTTTATGGTCAACATTCATTAGTGAAATATTTACATGCCAATATTAACAACTTAATGTATTTCTTTCCTGACGATAACAAGCTCTTTCATTATAGTGCTTAAAAAGTCAATTTCTCTGACCTGGAATTCGCTTTTGTTGCTGTCACAGTTTTTCTGATGGTGCATATTTTATATTAACAGAAATATTTCTAGAAATGTAATATCTGCTTGCGAAAATAATATTTTTATATTTAAAAGGCTATGTTAAAAATACTACCTTGCAAAATGTTTTGAAACCATCTCCTACAGTTTGTAAATTAACCCTCAAATCTAATTGGTTTAGTTACAATTTTTTTTGGATAGATTAACAGAAAATATTTATGAAATGAAAAGGGAAGATACTGCCAAATACATGGCATGCATTTATATATATACCAACCTAAGTAGTCAGATAAAATCCATAACAAATCACCTACACTTTAGATAGATCTAATAGAAATGTCAACCTAAACTGACCATATGCGACGTCTATATATTATATTAAGAAAGATTGGTAAGAAGAAAGAGATTTGTTTTTTAAAGAAAGCCTTAATAAGTTTGGTGTGCAGTTTGCCAAAAGTCATACAGACGACACAGGAAGCGTGGAGAAAAACTATGGAGAAACTATTTTTAGCACATCATTCTCACTGTGAAACACAATGGTGGGAGTATCATGCTGTGGGGGGTGATTTTATATACTGGGGACAATTGATAGATTGAAAGTCTAACAATCCTGTAAAATAAAATGAGCATGTCATGTTAAAGGCTGTCAAAGACTAGAGAAAAGTTCACCTTCTTATTGTTAAAGTTTGTCATTGTAGGGAAGTAACAAAATGTGATGGAAACCACCTGCTCATAGGTTTTATGGTGTATTAAAAATGATAAAATGCAAAAATCAGTCTGTAATCTCTTTATTTCCTCAATATATAACCTGAGATAAATCCAAGGTCTCCTTTCATTTGGTTGGATTCCTAATGAACTGATCTGATTCCTCTTTTCATATTTCCTTCTCTTATTCTAGTATTTCTTTTCATCCTGTGAGATCCAGCGTCCTCACATAGTGGGGGGTAAGTTTGGTCAGGGTTCACCTCTCAGTCCATTTACAATCCCCACATCTTCCTCTGCTTGCTTTTCTTGCTCACACAGGAAAAAACCCATTTGCATCTGATGTCATCCCTGCATAAAAGGAAGAGAGGGACGCCTCGCAGGGAGGCAGACACTAGCAGCAAGGAGAAGCAACTACAAGGTCTTTAGAATTGTCAGGAAGAAGGTAACGTATTTAACGCTCCGGCTCTGGAAGCTGGTTCAGTTTGAAATGTCTTGTTTCTATGGATCGCAGGAGTCGCAATGAATAAAAAGCTGCTGCTGGATGTGGACTGCGGTGTAGACGATGCTCAGGCCATCATGTTGGCTTTGGGGGACCCCAATGTACAGATCCTGGGCATCACCTGCGTGCACGGAAACACCACAGTGGAGAACGTTTGCAAGAACGTGCTGCGTGTTCTGCAGGCCTGCCGAAAACTGGAGGTCAGTCCAGAAATGCTTTGGTTGAAATGCGGAGTTTTTCTCTTTTTTTATGTAGATGATGAATAGAGATCTGTGTGCTAAAGCTTAACATGGTAGCCCTAAAGGTAAAATTAATGTCCGAATAAGTGATTTCAGATGGTATTTTAGCAAAGTAATAGTGGAATAAATCAGTTTAGAAGCTGCTCTGCTGTTCTTTAAACATGAATTTCTATAGTGAGCTTTATCCGGCCTGCAGAGCTGCCCACACCAGCTATTTTAACAAAGAAAGAAAGAAAACAAACTTTCAAAGGTTCGATATTTGCTTCTAGAAATTCTGATCAGCATCTAAAGTGTTAAATTTCAGGATTCTCTTTCACTTATTATGTTACATGACAATAATTTAGCAGTTATTGGCCTCATGTGAAAAGTCAGCCTGTTTTAATTTGTCTGCCTAACAATGAGTTCCTCAAGTCATGCGATTCAGATTAAGAGGTGAACAACAAGTTCCCCTGGTTTAGAGGATGAGTTGTTTTCATTCTGTACATGTCATTATTGCACAACTTCCTTACTGAGCTGCCAAAGTATGTTAAAGACTAAACGGAGATTCATTCCTGGATTGAAGGGGACTTGTGACAGCCACAGGCTGGGGATCTTACATGACAGAGAAACACAACGTGGAGCATAATGAGAACATCACCTCTCTTTACCTTTTGTAAATTCTTATCGTTTTTATAAATGCACACCTTATTACAATAAGATTAAATGTTAGAATACATCAATGACCCCACGACATTATGAAGCATAGAGGTCAGGGAGAAAGTTAATGTCTCAATAAGTCTGGTTTAAACAGAAGAATGAAGCTGTAAATCAAATTTATATATGTGTGGAGTTAAGTTATGTGTGGAGGGGAGTTTACAGAGTGGTGGGGATTATTTTCTTCAAAATGCAGTTAAAATACAGGAAAATATAGAAAGCCTCGACTCCAGGGAAGGCAATTCACCTTAAACAGGAAAACAGCCTGAAATATGAAAGCAGAGCTACGATCCAAGGGGTTATAATAAAGCACATTTATGAGTTAGAACCGGTAAAAGCCTAAACCTTAATCTAATTAAGACTCGTGGCAAACTTTAAAATTGCTCTTCATAAATGTACTTTATCCTTCTCTGAGCTGAATTGTTTTGCAAAGGAAAATGTGGTGAAAACCTGAGTTACTAAATGTGGCAAACTGTGAAGTGAACGGTGGTTCTAAACACAATTAAAAACAGTTAAAACATGAGAATGTGTAAGAGCAAAAAGATGCAAGTGTATCATTTCTGTAAACTAAGCTATTTTGTTTTTAAACAGCGCAGATTGCCTGAAGTCGTCACAAGGGGAAGTGAAAAGAAACAGTTTGCAAAAAGTCCAGAGGTGGAGCTTCTTGTAAACTTCTAAACTCAGGATGTTTAAAAACAACAAAAAAGTTTCTGAAATGTGACCCTCGGTTAATCTCAGGACACTTTCTAAAAAGTTCATTATTAGCAAATTCTTTGCTGTCAAAGCATGTGGTATGGTTTGATAATTGCAATAATAACTGCATCACAGCAGAGTTGAACGTGGTCCATTTTAACCCGCCTGCTGCTCCTTGTTTTCCTTTAGATCCCAGTTTTTAAAGGTGCTGATAAGTCCATCCTGGGGACCAGCATCAGTGGGGGGAACTTCCACGGCGAGGATGGCCTAGGAGACGCGCCTGACGCCGCCGCTCCCGGTCTGGACCTGATTCAGAAGGAGAACGCCGTGTCGGCTCTGATCAGGATTGTTAACGAGAATCCCGGAGAGGTGAGAAATGGAGTAGAGCTGGATGCAAACTGTACTAACGTCCTTTCTGCGTAACCCCGAGTCTCTGTACGTCTCCCAGGTGTCTCTGGTTGCCACGGCACCCCTCACCAACTTGGCTCTGGCTGTGAGGATGGATCCATCTCTGCCGGGCAAACTCAAAGGGCTTTACATCATGGGAGGGAACACAGAGTGTGAGTGAAACACTGACAGCCTGAAACTTAAAGGCGGGGATTATAATCCAAGCAAAAGGGACACGGATATAAAATATAAGTACAAAAAAACTCCCATAAATGTGGATCAGCGACCACAGCAACAGCAAAGTCCAGAACAAGGTTTAAAACTGTCAAATCAGACCAAAATTGATCTTTTTATAGCACATTTGGTGTGAAAATCGCTGACTTTCCATCCAAAATGCGTTTGTCGAATGGATTTGAAATGAACTGCTCTGATACTAGTTGGGAGATACAGGAAAGAGAAGAGCTTCTACTGGGAATACATCAAGTTATTTTAGGTAATAATTTGTCCGTTTAAGTAGCTCTGAAACTGAATTTTAAACCGGTTTTAACTCATAGGATCTTTGTAATCTGTCAGATTATAAAATCTCTAAAAGGTTCTGTGGAGGTGCTGAAAGCCGACGTCAACACTTTTCATTATTTGCACCAACATGTAAGATCTCATCCATGTAATTATGTGTAAACATTGATACTTAGTGTGAAGAGCTGGGCTGTTTGCAATCAACAGAACTGGGTAATGAATGAACCACAGCGTTTGTAATAGCAGCCAGTTTTGCACATTCCCAGCAGGAATGGCCATCTTTAAATCAGTCCATCCAAAAAGTCCCACCTTCTGTTCTTGATGTCGATTTGACATCATTTATTATCTGTAGTGAAAACAGAGGAGGGAAGGAAATACTGTCCCTGAAATCTTCTCTGGTTCCTGAAAAGCCTGCTGCTGGGGAAACACAAAGTTAAAATACTGCAGGTCTCACATACCGAAGCATGACTTTAAACAGGACCTGCATACAATGAGCTGATTGGTTTGGATGGGGTTTCCCTAAATCGATTGAGTTATCACCTGAAAACCGCTTTTTGTTTATTTGAAACATTTAGGTTTTTAAAAAAAAATAAAGAGGAACAGACGCATTTATTGCATTGTGATCGTGTCCCTACAGTTAGCTCAGAAATAATCTGGCTTTCGGTGCTCTTTGTTAAAAACTCCAGGTTTAGATCCCATAAAATAACCAACAACTTTCCACTTTGAT